>PVIR01000652.1:0-161029 GCA_004026965.1 Petromus typicus | reverse complement strand
CCATCTCCAGGGAGCCGACTGACTGCACTGTCCAGCTGACTCCTGCTGGCCAGGGCTGTGAATGCACGGACCCCCTCGGGCCAGGATCACAGCCCAGGACCTCTGACTCCTGTGAACTCCAAGGGGGAAGTCTAATGGGGCTGATCTAGAGTTCACGGAATCTTTTTGTTGAGTAAACTTACTTGGGAAGTGGGAACAATGGGGCATGATTAGTTGAAACTTACGGTTTCCTTCTAATCAGCAGCAACAGTACGAAGAGTAACTTAAGGGATACGGTGACTATCAGGAGAAAGGGTGGCGCACTCATGCACTTGTGGAAGTAACTGTTTGGACGTTCAGCTGCTCAGAAGCTCTGCTTGTGATGGCCGTGCTGGTCTCCTGCCTGCACAGTCCCACAGCCTCATCTGACCTTACTGGCTCCCTGGAGGTTGCCGAGTCCTCCAGATAAGAGTGGCCTTTCTGTCTCTCAGCGCAGGACAGGGCTGACCTTGATCTCTTCAGGACTGTGGTTTTTCCACGGATGCCCACTCCTAGAGCACCACTGCTCACACAGCCCTGGCTGACATGGCTCCACATGTTCCAGTCTGCCCCGTACAGCCCCAGCAGGCAACCCTTTCATCCCTAAATCTCCATCTAAGCGCTTGAGCACGTGGCTCCTCGTCTGCCTGCAGCTTCAAGGCCAAGTGCAGCCATGGTCAACAGGCCACCTGCTCTTGCTTTTCAACTGGTCTTGCCTCGGTGACAGCACTGGACCCACCGCCGACCAAACCGAGGAGCACGTTTGAGACCCATCTCACAATGCTGTGGATTCGAAGGGGGTTTGTGTGCATGCCCACAAATGGACACAAAGCAAACACGGGCAGCTGCTTAGGGCCACTCATCCTTATCTAGGAATCAAGGTGGTATTCACCACTACTTTTGAATAACAGAACATTAAGAACAAAACTGAAATTTTAATAGAGATCTTTCTTTCTTGTATTGCAAAATAGCAATTTATAGAGCCAAACTGGAATATCATTGAAAATAAATATACTTTTCATCAGATGAACGATCTGAATTTTTGATTTCTCTATCCCCTTTCAGCTTAGACAGTGAAACTACCCAGATTATTTTTCATTTTGAATTTCTCATCAACTTCACTTCCTGTTACTGTTATCCTAATACTGGAGAGAACTATTTAATTTTCCAGAAGTTTTTGTTTAACTTTAATGAACATTTGAGTCTGAATATGAACCTGCTTGATTATAAGAACAAGTTTACCTAATAGTTTCATAACATCAGCATCACCCTAATTATACCTGTGGCTGTCTAGGGTGAGAATCACAACGCTCTGAAGTTGGGAGGATGGACCTGGACTGGCCCTGGCCACAGGGCCCACGTAGCCCACAGCTGACTCGTTGCCCACTGCTCTGGCTCTGCCCTGCCCTGTGTGTCCTGAGCTCCGCAGCACTTACGTCTCATCGGTGAATGCAATTCCGAAGTATTCCTTTTCCTTCAGGTTGAAGTGAGACGCCACAAGGTCAAGCAGCTCCTTGGCCAGAAGCTTGGGCTGGGGGAGAACAAGGGAGGAGGTTAAGGGACCAGCTGCCACTTCCCTAAAACACACAGATGCAGGTTCCCTTCTCTGGTTCAGTGGAGATCTCGTAACACTGCGCAAAGCAAATGACTTTTACAATCCTAACACCTCCAACAAAGAGGGGCCACTGAGCAGACACCCATGGGAAGAGCCACGAGGCACGAGGACTGTCTTATTTCCTAGGAGTTTAGTTCTGTCCACCACTGGTACCTGGCCTGGCAGGGCAGTCAACCCTGATGACTGTCCTCCCTCAACCCGGATGCTGAGCGGAGGAAGAAGCGTTTCTTTTCTTAAAAAAAATCAATATATTTAACACAAAGACAGATGCACCTATACTTACAATGAGGCTATTTTCCAATAAACCCATTCTAAGTTGAAAATATCATTAAGGGAATAATGAATTTACAGAGTACATCGCAGCTCATCGGTGGTTCCCCCTTGTAATCTGGGGTGACTGGGGGCTTCGGATTGCTAGCACTACCCATATCTCAAAGCCACACATCGCCGGCCCAGAGTGAAGACTCCAACCCCAGATTCCAGGGGTGGGTTCACCTGATCCTTAAGGGTTCCTCAGCCCGGTGAATGTCCAGATACTGGGTTAAGTGGTGAGGGTCTGACCCTCTCAGCATTTACTGTGGGTAGGCCCTGCTCTGAACACATCACAGATACCCGGTCTTATCGCTGGGATGCGGCTCAATGGTAAAGCACTCACCCAGCATACACGAGGCTCTGGCTTTTCCCAGTGCTGCAAAAGAGATTATCCTTAATTCTCACCACATGCCATGTCCACAGTCCAGGGAGGAAACAGAGACGGAGCCAGGATCGCACAGATGTTTCCCTCCACTGCCTCCCTCCTCGTCCCCTAACGACCTTCAGCTCACCAGCAAAAACTGATTAAACTGGTGAGCGTGGCGCTGCTTCCTCCCAGGGCACACATGTCACCAGCGAACACCACACAGTGCCCGATACTTTTACTCCCATTATTTGTCTTGAAAAAGTAGAAAAGCAATCATTAAACCAACAAAAGATCCAAGATTTTACACGTTTCTACCCCAGTAAGTAGACCACAGTGAGCCGGACGCCGGAGATGGGCTCCGAGGGGCTCTGGACCTCCCGGCAAATGCTGCTTGTGGGGCTGCAGGATCTGCTCCCAGCCCCACTCAACCCAGGAGGTGTCCAGCTGCCACTCAACACATTCCCAGTATCAGCTGTGACTGCAAGGAGTGTGGCTCCAAGTAAAAACCACAGTATGCTGTGATTTATCTGTCTAAACGACCCTAACGGTAATCACAGCACTTCTATGATGTTTGCTGTTTCTTAAAATATTGTGTGTAATCTTTGGCACTCATGTCTGACTCAGCATCCCCATCTTGTACACAGGATGGATTTGCTTTTTAACAGCGTCAGAAGTCACACTCGGAGTGAGGGAGGCCCAGTGAGTGGGGACACAGGACCATCCTGCTATACCACGAGGTCTGACTCCGAGTGGTGGTTGTGGCTTCTGGCGGCTTCTAACCTGAGATCCAACCCCACATGGGAAGAGCAATGAGATCGCTTCCACTTGGGAGTTCAATTCTAAAGCCAGCATCTCAGTAGACTTGAGCAAACATTCACCAGGAGGAGGAAGGGTTGTGCCCCAGGCTGGTGTGTCTGTGCTGCTGAGGAAACATGAGGTGCGTGGAGGAGGTGAGCCGTGGTGGAGGGTGCGGGCGTGGAGCTGGCCAGCAGGCGTGGGTGTCTGGGCCTGTGCCATGAGGTCTCAGGTGGCAGAAATGGAGACCCAAGGCTGTACTCACTGAGCTTTCCTTTCTCCAGCTGCAAGTTTTCTCAGAGCTCCCCTGAGGCATCACTGCATCTGGACAGGTGCTGAGACCTTGTCGTCTGCAGCAGACATGACAGTCAGACTCAGAGACACAGGCCAGCTGTCTTCAGCCTCCAGCTCAGTCCCAACTCAAAGCATGGCCCCCCCACACACGGCCATAGCGAAGAGGACCCCTAGAAATGTCCCTATGACAGTGAAGCCCATGACAACAAGACAAGCAGCCAGGATAGGCAAGAGAGAGACAGGAAGAGGGGCCACAGGGCTGGGGCAAGAGACAAGGGAGATGCTGCACCACAGGGGCAGGATGTCCGCTGTGATGATGAAAAAGTGTGGAAAGAGCAGTGATTATTATGGATCACTGTGAGTATGCTCAGTTCCCTAAAGTACACACCTGAACAATGGTATAAATGATAAATTTTGTGTTGTCTGTATTTCATCCCAGTTTAAAAAAGAAAGAAAAGCAAAATAAACAAAAAGCAAGCTCTGGTTGGCTTCAATGGCCATGGGGTCATCTTTGCTCTACCCTCCTGCCTCAGCTCACTTTAGTACTTCCTGGGTGAGAGGTCAACAATCACGCCCTGAGGGGCTGGGGGGGTCACCATGGTCGTCACAGCAGCACAGAGACATACACGCAGCAGCACTATGAAGTTGGCTAACGTGAGTCTCTCCCCAGGGTAACATCAGGTTAGGGGCCACCAAAAAGGAAGGGGGGGGGCTGAACGTACAAAGCACAGCGAGTGTGTGGAGACTGACTTTTGTCTCTCCATGGTGACATAGAGACTGACTTGCACAGGTCACCATAACTCTTTTAATATTAGAATTTCTACAGGGAGAAAACAAGTTTTCCTGGTGCCTTACACACAGGAGGCCCCAGGCAATAGCACCATCACAGAAGCAGACTTCATCCTCTTAAATGAAACCCTTCCAAGGACCACATCAACTTGCATGGATAGCTTTAGTTAAAAGGGAAAAAACTGAGAAGGTCAGTCCTGACAATGTATACAAGAGTTGTTTGGATCACATCCTACGGATGATCAAAATGTACTGTGGAAGTTTAAATTCTTAAAACATAAAAGACATGACACCACCATGAATCTCTCTCAAGAACTTCCCCTCACTTCAACCACCCACCTCATCATTCACACCACTTTCTGAAGCAGTTCTGGAGTCCTCTTTCATGAGTGTCTTCATGAGGTATGAAAAAATACAGTGGACACTGCCCAGTGGCATCCAACAGACAGGCCTGCAGGTCACTGCTGAGTGTCACCTTGCTCACCGGGTCAGGCACTTCTGGCTTCCGGCTCTTCCTCAGAGTCAAAGCAACAATGAGAGGTAAAGGCTCTGAGTTAAGACATCAAAGCAGCTGTCTAATGACATCTGAGAAAGGGGCTCCAGAGCTCCTCGGGAAGTGCCGAGAATGGTGGGTGACTGCGTGTGACGTGAGGGGAAGAGTCTTGAGGGGTCAGTGGTACTGTGGCTTTTACTGTAATACATTTTTAAAGTGTAAAGGTTCACTGTATGTTTTCATTACCCCTCATATATCACTTCCCAGGGAAAAAATTTATCTCCCAGTTTACAAATGGAGAAATAAAGGCTGAGAGGAAAGACAGCAGAGTTCAGAAGGTGTGGTGGTCACAGTTCTGGGAATTTACCTGCTGTGAAAGCCTCACATCTTTCCATTGTTAAGGTGACTGGCAACAGCTCAGATGGAGGCCTTTTATGCAAGAGCGAGCCCCACCATGTGAACGGGCTGCTTGTTATGCAGTGAGACCTGGCTCACCCGTATGATCCAAGCACCCAATCTTCCACCTTCTAGGAGGCTGTTTTAACCCACTCTGGCCCAGGACACGACTTCCTGACCTTGCAGAGAGGACACCATCCCACCCAGACGTGGCACTGAAGCTCCACAGACTCATCTCAGCAAGGTGCTGGGAAGCAGAGGCGGCCTGCTTAGAGGTCCTGCTGACTGGAACTCGCTGCAGATGCTGTAAACATCTGTGCAGCTTTGTGGATTGGGCTGGGAACAAGGCCAGAGGGCAGCCTGTGGCCCAGCTGTATCCTAGTGGACAAACCAGCAGGAGCCCAGGGCCAGGGTGAACTGGGCGAGCTCTGCACATCCTGGGCCCGTTAGAAATGGCCTCTTCTGGTCACCGGCTGTGCATTTAAGACTGACTTTCTCACAGCCTGTAATTAGCTGGTTCGCATAATAGCTTTTCTCTTTCCCAGATCCACTGTCCTCTAAGCTAGTGTCCTCTGTACAAGTGGTCAGTGGAATCTTCCTCCAAATGTCCCGATTGCACTGCTGGCACTCCCAGTGCTATGTGGCCAGCTTCTGATGCC
Source organism: Petromus typicus (assembly GCA_004026965.1). Classification (NCBI taxonomy): domain Eukaryota; kingdom Metazoa; phylum Chordata; class Mammalia; order Rodentia; family Petromuridae; genus Petromus; species Petromus typicus. Next base: position 155,291 of record PVIR01000652.1, on the reverse strand, counting down.
AATGGAGCCTGGGGACCTGCTCGCCACAAGGGCTGGAGCAGACAGAGGAGCTCACTGTCTTAGCTGTGACCCCTACCAGAATCACATCAGTCCACACGGACCAAGGGGATCTGAGCCGCTGTCACCATCGAAGAAGCAGATGGCCCATGTATGGCTGTGTGATGCTCCAGGCCTTGTCCACATGGGAATTGGAAGGGGCAACCTGGTACCTCTCCAAAGCTTCCTGTAACAGACTTCACGTCACGTACAACATCCCTCCACTTTGAACACAGCATGAGTGCATCTTGGATGAATGATTTTGAACAAATGATCTCACCTCTTGGGCTCAGTGTTTTCATTTGCAAATGATGGGAATGGCTACCCTAAAATATTCTTTATGTGACTGCTGAAAGTACCTTCTTCCTTTCCTGAAAACTCCCCAGCTTTCCTTCCCAAAGGTCTTATTCACTCTTTTATATATTTTTTTGAGATGGGATCACTCTGTGGAGCTCAGACTTCCATTTAATTCTGTGGATCTCCAGGTTGGCCTTGAACTCGTGATCCTCCTGCATCAACCTCCTGAGTGCTCAGATTATAGATGTGCACTATCATGCCCAGCCAGGTCTTATTCTCTCCTTGTAAAAGCCTTTCCAATCATATGGCTTGGCTCTGGATCAAATCTGTTCATATATCCTATTTTCTTACATAATCTGGGGTGAACTACTAACCTCTCCCTTGGTTGGTTTCCTCAGCTGGGAAAGGACACGCCCATGTGATGGGATGTTGCGAAGACTCCTATTAAGTACTGAGAACTGTGCCCAGCACAGAGCCAATGTTATATGTGTTCATGACTTGCATTCATTCCCTCACTTATGAATTATAATTTTTTTATAAAACTTTGAAGTGATGTCAAGCTGTAAATGCCAGCCTGATACTTAAGGTCCCTCTTTGAATGTGGTTCTAGAATCATAGGTTCCTATCCAACTGTATCTCTGCTCAATTCTCTGTAAAAACATTCATATCTGTTCAATCTATTTGTGCTGCACTAAGGAAAACAAATTACTGTCCGCACTAACCTCTTTGCTTCCATTTTGCACTCAATTTTTCACCCTGACAAAAGCCCACTTCCTCCAGGAGGCCCTCCCTGGCCATCCTGCAGACGGCACCCTGTACCTTCTCTAAGTTCCTAGGATTCTTGGGGACGAAATCACATCACTGAGATCTCAAGGTCAGTCTGGAGGTCAGTGTTATCTTGCCTTGGGAGCTGGGGAATATGCAGAAGACCGTGTGCACATCCCTGGCTATGGCAGAACGCTGATAACTGGTATTCCTAGGGCAAGACAGTGTCCGCCGAGGACAGTTGTCAGTGTAGAGGCCTTTGAATGGAGAGAAAACCTGCTTCCTGTCTAACTGAATCCTTACCCAGCATTTTCTACAGTCGCTATTGCACAGGATACATCCTGCTCCTCCCCTTGTGCTTCTCACTGGCTAATAAAAATGGGCCAACTGGAGTTTTATTTGAGTCTGTCTGCTGGAGGCAAACGTCCCAGCCCTCTTTCTTTTTATTCTTCCTCGTTCCCCCTAAAAGTTAGCTGAGGGTCTGATCAGACATCAGTCACATTTGCCATTTGCACCTCATTCTTCTCTCCCATCTGTGCTCTTGTGTTGTGGCAAATCTTGTGTGACGGGATCTATCACATCTGGCGACAGCAGAGAGGTGGCCTCCAGCAGATGCTTCCTCGCCTTATCCCTGGAAATGCTTGGGACTGTTCCTTCTACTCCAAAAGACACGGCCAAGGTACTTCAGAGAAGTAACTTACGCTAATCATCCAGATGGGCCTCAAGGGCATTTATACTTCCAATGTGAGAGAGAGGGATTTCTGATAGTGGAAGGCACACGGCAGAGACTGGCATGATGAGGACACATCGAGAAGGCCAGCAGCACCAGCAGCCACCATGGGCTGGAAAACACCAGGAGCCCAGCCCTCAGCCAGCCTCTAGAACTGCGGGAAAATATTTCTGCTGTTCTTGGTACCAAGTCTGTGGTTTCCTGAGGTCTCGGACTCAGACTCCACAGACCTCGCACCCATCCTGCCCAAGCCTGGGATGCTGTGTCCAAGGGGGAGAAGCTGTGGGATGGCCCAGGAGGGAGGCAGTGAGCTTCTGTAAGGGCCACTTATATCCGTGGTTGTGAGATGCGGTGTATCTCTGCAATAGGTTCTCCTCCAGCCCCTCTGAAAGACACTACTCCTCTGAGCACTGCACAGATCCTCACACAAAGGGCTTCCCTTCCTGAGTTAACTGCATTAGAAAATCAAACGTCACACTGCAGCCATCAAATAACTGCTTGTGCGTTGGAGGAGTCCCGCTGTGCTGGAGGACTAACCTTCTGGACTCTCCCTCGGTCCCAAGGCGCTCTTATAAGGCACTGCAGGGCACTTGGTGAAGAATGCAGCACGCTTCTCTGCAGCACTGCCTACCCACCCTAGGGACCCTGGCTTGATGGACAGGTGACGCCTGCCCTTTACAAGCAGCGCAGCTGTGAGGTGGTGGACGGGGTTGGTCCCTGGAGTGGGAAGAAGACATGGCCAGTCTGCCCCCCAGGAGTGGCTGGGGCCTTCCTGCAAACTGGGGGAGGGGAGCATTGCATAAATAAGCCCGAGCCAGCTGCTTGTCACCGTGTCTCCATCCCTGTCCTTGTCTATGTCCCCAGTGCTCTGCAGGAAATCCAGGGACAAAAACAGGCTGCTCATTATTCCCGAAAACAAAGGTGGAGCCCCCCCAATCCTCCACAGGCCCTGCAGCCCCTGCTCTCCAGAAGCTCCTAGGCCGCTGCTGATTATTATCTGGGGGCCAGTCTCCTTCCTGGTCCCTCAAAGAAGAGCCCTGGGTTCTGTGGCAGGGACAGACACAGGCCGCTTTCCCTATGCAGATTTCTGAGCACGCAGAATGGTGTGGGGTCTCCCAAGCACAGATCTGCAGGTGGCGCTGCAGGAGGAGCACTGTGTTACGGAGGCCCAGCCCTAGCAGTGCCCTGGGTGCACGGGGACAGGCCTGTGTTCCAGCTCAGGACCCAGCAGCTCATGACTTCACAGTGCAGGGGCTGCAAATGAGGCTGACCACGTGATGTCTCACGCCTGCGACTGCACAGCTAGCCCTGGCGCCTCTGGCAGACCTGCTCACTCCAGCCTGGAGCCAGACCCTGCTGAAGCCACAGTCCTGCTCCAGAGAGGGGGGAGCCCGCACTGGAGTATGACCTCGCTGAGCTTTTCAGGGCCCACGTGAGGCCAGTTTTGATGCTACAGTCAGAAGAAGCGGGTCACCTGGAAACGCAGGGTCACAACACAGGAAGAAATGCAGAGGCCACTGAGGCACGTAATGACAAAGGAGGAAGCCAGGGCTCTGAGATGTCAGCAAGGACGAGGGAGGCCACCTCTGCTGCCAGCACAGGCAGCGCCAGGCCCTGTGCCCCTGGCATGCCAAAGTACAGAGGAAAGAACACGGATTCCTGGGCCCTGTGGAGCGCCTCCTGCTCCCCTGCCCCCCAGCGGCAAGCATGGCTGACAGGGCCTCTGGGCTGCTAAACAAGAGGCCTCAGGGCTGTAGCAAAGGCCAGCTCCAAAGCCGAGCTGTCACTCTTGATTTTCACTGATCTGACTATCAGAATGATGAAAATTTATATGCTGTGTTTATTGCATGCATCTAGGAATACAAGCAAATACTGAAATTATAAAGTGCATTTCCGCTGATCGCCTCCTTCAAACGCACTTACCCATCATTCTTGGCAAGACATCTTATACCACAATAAGTTTTTAAAAACTGAAGCATGCAAAAAATACTTTCCAAGCAGCCCCTGCACAGTGCAGAGTAAATCTAATTAATAACACATTCGCCACCTCACTGGCTGCTTTAACGGTGAGAGAGTTGGCATCTGCCCTCTCAGCCATTTTCAGTACACACAACGCTAGTAAGTGCCGTCGAGGAAATGTACAATGGAGCTGCGGAACAAAGCTGTCTGCAGGGGCAGAAATGGATCCATCAGCAAGGAACCACCGGCTCTTGGGGTCACAGCAGCCAGAAGGGTCTGCTGCTGCTCTGCAGGACGCAGTATGACTCAGGGTAGCTCTCAGATGGTGGAGTGGGGAGGCGCAGTCCCACACAGGGCCCTGAGAGGGTTGGAGATGCAGGCCTCTACTGAGGCTCCTGAGAGGAGCATCTGGGATCAGTCTGGTGGGGGGAGCAGAGCCCTGGAGCGTGACAAGCTGGAGCCTCCTCTGGGGCTGGTCTGAGGGAAGATCTGCAGGCGGATGGCAGGAGAGCCGCGGGTTTCAGTTGGATCTTCCCTCCCAGCCCCACCATGGGGCACGGGGCACGGGGTACGGGGTACGGGGCACGGGGCATGGGGCACGTGTGCCCCACACACCTTGGAAAATGCCTCGAAAGCAGACGCTGCGCTGCCTCTTTGTGCCTCTTCGTCCTGCCAGCTTCTCCTCCAGCTAGCTCCAGTCCGGGTCCGGGTGGGTCAGGAGTCCTGTGATGCCCTCTTCATCACTCTCTCCTCCCCAGGGATGTTCAGGGCGTGAGCTCCCCGAGAACAGCCTTTTTAAGTTTCTCAGCTGTCCTCCCTCACATTCCCTTTTATATTTTATGCCCTTGATCCCTTCCTTTTACTTCCACATAGTGTTTCCTAGATACAGCCTGATTTCAAGTTCTTCAAAAAGTTAGGGCTGATATGGGCCTGTGAGGGCTTCTCCCAATAGTGCCTAATGGAAAGACTTTGACAGGCACTTATAATCACCGCTCCTCTAGAAATGCAGAGTGCTCCTGCCAGCCTGCGGGGAGGCTGTTCTGCTCAGGTCCCCCGGGGACTCTGGAGGTGGGCAGGTGTTCATTAGGGAGCAACTCCTGATTAGCACCACAACCCCACACTCCAGCCTCCTCAGGGCAATGTTAGCACTAACGAAACCGCAGCTCTGCACTGATGTGGGAGACACAGCAGGTCCCCAGGACTCGGCTTGACTCTGCCAGGGAGACCGTCAGGTTTCCCCAGCTGTTTCTAGCAGACCAGGGGTGCTGCGCAGGGCTTCACCTTCGTTGAACTCCATGCTGCGGCCTCCACAGTGTGAGGGCAAACGCCCTCCATCTTCAGCAGCTCCTTAACAGCATTTCGGGTTATGTCCCGTTGCCCTTATCTCCTGCTCAGTCGGTTTTATACATTTAGGGCTAATCAACCTTGTCTCACCCACTTGTAGACAGACACATGCAGATCTGAAGGGTCTGATCGAGGGACTGAGTCAAAGCTGCAGAGTAATAAAATAAAGGTCACAGTTTGATGTTATTTTTGTTACTTCTCAGGCTTCTGTTAGCCTCAATGAAGAGTCACTGGGTGACTGTTGTCCTTGTTAGCAAAGAAGAAGACACGATCATGCTGTTAAGGGGTCGCTGATAAGGCAGAGAGTGTTTTGCCCTCCATGCTACGGAGGCCGCAGCGTGGAATCCCACTTTTTACCTCTATCCATCTACTTCCAAGGGTCTAGTCTAGATGAGGCTCGCACGATTTTACACAGTACCCAGGAGGCAGATTTCAGGACTAAGTAGGTGAGACTCAGTCCATTGAAGACCATCAGTATATAGAGCAACCCTCATGCGTGGTTCTGTGTTCTGGGATTTCAGTTACTTACAGTCAACAGTGGCCTGGGAATTATTTTAACAAATTGATAATATTTATAAAATATTAATATTTTTCCTGATTCAATCACATACCTCTACAGATTATTATTATAATTATTTTATTTTAGTTGTTATAAATCTCTTACTGGACCCAAAATAAATTAAATTATATATATGAAATTTCATATATATGAAAACTTTTAATCAAAAGGTACAGTGACTATTTCAATTTTCAAAAAACTTACAGCAATTAATCCTCAAATTAATACCCCTCACCTCAAATACATTCATCTGTCCCACCATTTTTTTTTTAATTGAAATCTTTATTGGTACATTACATATACACATCATGATTGTCCCACCATTCTTGTCACTCCCTGAAGCAGTTCTGGAAGTGGTCCTTCACGAGGGTCTTCAGGAGGTGGGACCTTAGAAACAGCAATGCGGGTGCTGAGCGCTGTCTGAGGGAAATGCAGGTGTGGAGACATCTTGGTGCGCTTCACCCACCCCAGGCCCTGCAGCTGGCCCTGGCTCTTCTCCAGAGTCAGAATGACCGAGAGGTCAACATTTTGGATCCATTCAGATCACCAGGGAACCAGGACAGTGCAACTGCTTATATTCACCAAAGATACATCCAGAGCTGCTCCAGAAGGTGGCAGAATGCTGGGGTAAATGTATCTGTGGCAGGGGTGGGAGCATTTCAAGGGAACTGCTGGCATTACGCCTTTGACCTTAATAAGTTTAAAAATTTGTAAACATTCTCTGTATTTTCAGTCATATATACAGTTTGGCACTGTTGGCTGTTCGGGGCACCCAATGGGCTCCTGGGCTGTGCACCCCCAGGTAAGGAGGAAGACTTTGATCCCCAATGCTGGGCACAGAACTCAACTCTGTCTTGGGAAAATCCACCAGATCCCATGGGCAGACAACAGAAGTTCATCCCGCAGGTGAGTGTCCCACAAGCACACGGGGCACAGACAGCCATCTTCACACGGCGTGGGAACAGCAGACAATTCTGTCGAAGCCCAGTCCTGTACATAGGAGCTGACCGTCCCACACTTGGAACACATTTAAACAGTCTTCTGAAACCCAACAGGCGATTCTGGGCAAGACCTAATGTCAGATAGTTACATAGTGAGTTTGGCTAGCAATTTTGGAGGCAATATTTTATTAGGTTTTAAACACATGCTTATGTCAGCCTTTATTAGGTAGCTTGGCACTGACATTTTGTCTTGATTCTGAAGCCAGACCACACGAGAAATATGAAGTCAGTCCCAATTCAGGCAAGCACAGCAGCCTCCTGCTGGCTGATACTGTGAGAAGGAATGTTCAAAAGTCACGTTCAAGGCAGCAAAAACGGATGCACTGCACCCGAGATGGTGCTTCTCTTTGGCAGGTCCAGAGCACAGCCCACAAGAGGAGGCGAGGCCAGCACGACAGGGCATCCCTCTGCTCCTGCCCGTTCTCCACGCTGCACCCTGCACTGCACAGCCGCTCCTTGGCCTCGAGCCCTCCCTCAGTCTGTGTCCAAACTGGTCTTGATGCAGGACCTCCTCAAGAATGCCTGGTCCCCACCTTCCAGGGGGGCTCAGCCCGATGGGCCAGCAACTCATGGAGCTCTGAGAGCCATGGCTGCCACTCAGGCTCCTCAATCCATGACACCCAGCTGTGTTCACTGGTCTGTCCGTTGCCTAGGATGACAATGTCTTGAGGGGAGGTGCAGAATGGAGAGTCTTTGTGTCCAAATGCTCAACCCTGAGGGTTGCACAGACAGAATGGATGGGGAGGTGGAGACAGGGTTTTCACACATTCCTGGGTAATCATCTGCCCTGCCAGTCTAACTCCCTGAAGCTTTGGTGCCTCCCAGAGCCCACAAGGCTCTTCCTCAGTGGGCATCATCAGTGTCTTCAACCTCTGAAGATTTCTTTGTTAATTAGGATCTTCAAGTGATGGCCCAGGTTCAGCCCAACATCTTCTCCAAGTGTGATCTTGCTGGTCCCACCCCTCATAACTGCAGCTGTGGAAGCATGGAGCAAGGGAGAGCCAGGGCAGAGGTGTGCAGATTGGTCTTTTTCTTGTCACCCGCCTGCTTCTTCCTGTCCAGAGTTTCAGCAGAATACATTAGGGGCCTGACAGGCCCCTGAATCACGAGAAGCTTCCTGATGAGCAATTCACATGCAGAGCACCAGGACCCCAAGCCACGCTGTTCCCATCCCTGAAGTCAGCAATGACCTCATCTTGGTTTGAGTGTGTGCATCTCAGCCAGCTCTGCTTTCTCTTGAGGGGCCTCACATTATCTTTTCTGGACTAGAATCACAGTCTTCCCATTCATAATAGTGTGTCAGTCTGTAAGATGGAAATCATCACAGGCTATGATCACTGCAGCGGAGTGCCTGCTGGGCTGGGAGCTGCCACTTCAGGCCCTTAATGTGCCGGAGGAAGACTGAGACCACGGCCTAGGCCATAGGTGCACAAGCGGTTTCGCTGTTTGTTCCCAGTCTGCCCCTGGTTGTCCATGCAGTCAGTGGCCAGCATGAAATAGTCAGAAGGAGAATGTGAAGAAACAACAAAGACACCTCTTCCCTAGAGCTCCTGAAGACTATGAGAGGGTCCTGGGCCAACAGCAGAGACCGACACTCTTGCACTGACCCTGGAGACCACAAGATTCTACAGCGTTCAGTGCAGCAATGTTGGAGGCACAGCCCAGTGCCAGCTCTACCCTTAATCCCAGGCTTGGCTGCAGAACCAGCCCCCGCCTTCAAGTCCTGAGATCCCAGCTCTGCCCTCTTGCTGTATGAACTGCCCTACTCTCCTTAGTAGGGAAAGCACAGAGAGCTGCTGAGGGAAAAGTGAAGTTCAAGTTCATATTCAGGGTACTAGGGACATTTTATTATCATAATCATTTTAACTACAATTCCATAGTGTTGAGTATTTTCACACTGTTGAGCAACTGATGTTCACAGCTCTTCCTGTTTCATAAAACTTAAAACTCTACACCCATTCAACAAGATATCATGTATATTTTGAGAAACATTAAATCAAGAATATTTTGGAAAAGAGGGGTGGGGTTAAATATGCAAATGTATAGGCCTTTTTCAACACTGCTAAGTCTCATTCTTTATCCCAGTTCTAGTGTCCGATCCTTTACTCCAGTAAAGGAGTTTCCTGAACACAATGTCTTAAACATGTAGGAAATAATGACTCTGAAGCACTATGAAACCAAAACACAGTGAGGGCAAAACTCCAGAGCAAAACACCGATCACCAAGAACCCAACCTTCCATGGTTCCTCTGCCCCACCTCGGGAAGAGGGAGTCACACATTTACACAACATAAAACTGTAGATGTCTTAGAAACCAGCGGTAAGGCGCACTGCTGGTGTGGAAATCTGACTGACTGCGGATGCGGTGCTCAGGGCTCCTCCCAGCCCGACGAGGGAAAGTCACTCTAGGTCACTCTGCGGGTCACCAGACAGTTCTCCTTTTTAAAATCTTAATTAACACAGGACTGTATGAAAGGTCTGACTCTGAATCCACCTTAGCTGTCCCTTTGGAATATCACCATTCACCATGAGAGCATGCTGCGGGCTGCAGACCCTTGCTTGTCAGGCTGGGCGCCCCCGATCGCTCTTGACTGGGCCAGTGGGGGAGCACACGGCAGTTCTGGTGTTTACAGAGCTGCGCAGTCTTCACCACTGCCGTGAACCACGAGGACAGACATCTGGCCTCTTCCATGAGCACCTTTGCCTTTGTAGTTGGATTTCAAATAACTGCCTTTGTATGGGAGCCAGAGGCATCAATAAAGTGGGCTTGTCTGAAAGGAAACTTCTGGAAGTCTGCCTTTGAAGGAGAATAGGACTGAGGTCACTGTTTACTAGGCTTTACTTGTCTACACACCAGCATGACAACAGGTGACTTTCTCAGGAGTTCAGAGCTCAATTATGAGAAACTTGTGTTTGCCAAATACTAAGAGGAAAAGAGGCAAAAGGCGGGACCGCTGGGCAGCTGGGCAGCACGGCAGTCGAACTCTTCCATGGGCATTTGCCCTGGCATCCACCTTGCTAAGCTCAGCCCTGTTCCTCCTGCCAATGCCTTCATCAGCATTGTTTTCAGGTTCAGTTTGCACAGAAAGTCCCCGTTTCTGGGGCTTTTCCGGCCCAGCCTTCCTGTCTTGGTCTCAAGAAGAACTGAAACCTACTTAGAGTGCTCCAAGGTCTGGCTCCCAAGAGGGTGACACCTTGCCCCCATACTCATAGCACTGTCAGCCTAGGACAGCGCCCCAGCTGGCACCCCAGTCCCAGACGTGCAGGAGTAAACAACAGACACTGAAGTCCTGTGTTTTCCTCCTAAGACCTCCATGGTGGTCTCCACAAAGCCTAGAAACCTCTGTGACAAGCTGCTGGCTCAGCCATCTCTGGCCCACACGGTGGCATCTTGGGACCAACCGCTTCCACAACAGGAACCCCAAGCACTGGGGTCTTGGTGGGCTCGGGAGACACCCACGTGCAGGTTGTGGTTTTAGAACCAGCTGGAGCCATTCTGATGGCTTCACAGGTAGATGTGTCAAGACAATCCACATATACACACTTTGCTGAAGGCCAATTACGCCTCAATATGGCTGTTGGAAGATACTTAAAAGTGTTTTTAAAACAAGTTGGAAGGTGGTTGTGTTAAAAATTCAAAGAGTAAAAGGAATCCACGGTGGTGTGGCCCTCTCCTTTCCGCAGCCCTGTCCCCAGCCCTTGGGGCTTCCAGACACATTTTGTCACCCAGGCCACACGCTCAGGGGACGCAGACAAAGGAGGGTCTCCCAATTAGGATGTGCACAAGTTTGTGAAGCTGAAGTTTGCGAGGTATCCAGGAAGCACGGCCAGTTCTGAGGGCAGTCTCTGCACACAAAGGAGCTCATCTCCCTGAAACACGGCCCTGCCACAGACACGAGCTGCTTCCCTGGCTTTACTCTCCAGGAGGAAGAGAACTGGGGAGGGATCGGAAGCCTGACATTAGAAAGAAGACGAGGAAGCAGTGGGCTGCATCCCTCAGGCACCGGGAAGGCTGCATGGATGCGCCTGAGCCTGCAGGGCCATGGTCTGTGCATCACAGGCACAGCAAAGGAAGAGCCATGGGCCCTGGAAGCCATCAGAGAGAGGCAGCAGGCCCAGCTGAGCAGGGAACATGCTTCAGGAGGACTAACAGGGATCACCAAACGAGCAGGAGACACACCAAGGCTCTATGCTGATGGATTAACGTTTCCCCTCCGGAGTACACAAGGGACCTCACCCTTCCCTCTGAAATCCTTCCTCGTCAAAGTTTTCCTCCGACCTACTATGGCAAACAGTCAGTCCCATAATTGCTCCCCCCTGTGGTAACATGCATAGCACGTGCCGCTGCAGTGCCATTTATCAGAGACCCAGGAGTTGGCTGCTGAGGGTGTTGGAGGCAAGGAAGTCAGGATGCACTAGACACACTGGAAAGGAATGTGTTTCTCTCCACGGTGCCTCTGTCCAGCCAGCAGCACATGTAAGTTTGCTGTCAGACCTGGGCGTTCACCAGGGACCCATCACGGGACTATGTGAACCCCAGCAACCTATTTCATTCTGTGCCTGTTTCCTCCCTGAGAGAATGAAGATGACAGGTTGTCACAAGATTTAGTACAAATACACAAGAGTAGGTAGCAGTGTGCTTGTAAATATCCATAATTTTATTTTTTGATTTTTAAAGTGATTTTTATTGGTACATTTTATATGCACATCATAATCACACCTGACATTGAGAATTTATACCATTATATGACACAACTTCTTGTTTTTTCCCATAATTTTTTACACTGTTGGATACTTTTCACAGAGTTACATATATTTTAGTTTTAATCCTTGATTCACTAAGTAGCTACAGAGCAGCTGTCAGGGGCCTGGCACTATGCAGCTCAGCACGAAACTCAAGATTCTGTTTTTTCTTTAGGACCAAGTCGCATCGCATCTTAGAATGTCTCATGATGCTCATCTGACATTTTATCAGCACCACAGCCCCAAGTGCACAGGCTCAGAACAATCGAGTGCCTTTACTTCCTCTCGTTAGCTTTCCAGGGAAGAACTAAGAGGTGCTTTAGCAATCACCATTTGGGGATGGGCAAACAGAGGCATGGAATCATGAAAGTGCTGCTCAGAGCTGTCCACTAGCCTCAGGAGAAGGTGAAGTCAGACTCCTGTCTTGAGTCAGTCATGGCATGTCCCAGACTGTTATTACACAGACGCCAGGTTTCCATAGACCTCACTACATTGTTCATCCTAAAGGGGACTAATCCAGGAGCAAGTGTCGTCCAGGCAGGTGCCTGAGATCCTCACCCTGAGTTCTTGTAAGGTGTTTGCAGGCAAATGTGACTATGCAGCACTTCTCAGGCACAGAGCTCCTCCAGTACATCCTTGGAGATACCAGTCTGGACAGTAGTTTCTGCAGAGGGTTGTCCCATGAGCCCATCCCAAAAGACAACACAGGTTTAAGCCAACTCATCTGTCACCTCTGCACCTTCCTTCCACAGTCACTGAGCTGGAAAGAACATTCTCAACGCTTATCTGGCTGAGCCCAGAAAGCAAAAGCTTCTGACACTTGGATCTGGAGCCTTGGCATTTCTCTGAGAGTCGGTTTCTTCCATAACAAGAACCAAGAAGCCAAGAATCCCAGCGAAGGTCCTGGGTCTTGTTTGAGAAATGCCTTAGCACCTTCCACAGCTTCCAAAGTCAGTGGTTGGGGAACTACATCAGTTACTGAGGATCCGAGGACTCATGTCCTCAGCCACTGTGCTTTTTATAACAGAAGGCAGAACAGGTACAGCTTCCAAAGTCAGTGGTTGGGGAACTACATCAGTTACCGAGGATCCGAGGACTCATGTCCTCAGCCACTGTGCTTTTTATAACAGAAGGCAGAACAGGTACCTTGTGGGGTTTTTATCTGTTTCGGCAGAATTCCTGCCCAAGGTCCACCTTCCTTCATGCTGGCACAAGATGCCCCCAGTGCTCAGACTCTGACAGTACAACTTTGCATTCAAGTCTGAGGAACAGTGTGACGCTGCTGGGCTCCAGTGTCTTCACCCAAGTCCCAGCAGTGCTCGCCCTCTGCCAGGCACTCCTTCCCGACAGGTCTCACATACACGAGACCACTGAGCCTCTGTGACCGATTCGTGAGAGCTTAAACAGGAAGCACGGCAGCCCATGCCGAGGCGGAGTCTGAGGAGGGACCTGGGTCCGAGGCTGCCCACACTGCCCCAACTCACCAGCCTGGAGAGTCAGGTCTCTGAAGCGACCTGCACAGGTATCCTGTTCCCAGCCCCACCTCCTTCTAGCAACTTCTCTGCCCACCATCCCCTTCTGTGAGGTCTCGGCCTCGGAGCCAGCCTTGGAGCAAAACTCTGAAACGTGAGCCAGATGGCCTTTCCCGGAAGTTGTGCCCATCAGGTGTTTTGTCTGGCAACAGAGATAGACCAGCAGTCTTCTGTGGATTCCTCACTCTGCTTCACCTGCCTCCTGCATCGCAGCAGCTGAGCTTTTAGTGCCACCGCAGTGACCTGGTGAAAACTTTGAAGAAGAGTGCTCCGCTCCTGCAGAAACCACCTTCCCGTGAAAGAGCGTGTGGCTTTGCTTTTCCAGCTCTGCACCTGCTCAAGACCTGGTGGAAAGAGATCTGACCACATGTTCCCACTGACGGCCGCTCTGCGGAGCGCATTCCTTGCTTCCTCTCTGGGTGTATCCTGCACTCCTGACTCTGCTGACACTGTGCTCTTGCAGACTAAGTTCCAGGGAGACGGGGACACCTTTACTGTGGAGTCTAACTGATCACCACCGTGGCACAGAGTAGAAGCCATCTCAGGAGGATTACGAGGACCTCAGTGACCAGCTTCTGAAGGAAGCTGGGGGAGACCACCCCTCGCGGAGCCTCACTCTGGACAGAGGCCAGGAACTGCCCCTGTGAGGAGGCCAATGCCCGTCCTGTGGTCATCTCAGCCGAGAAGACTGTTGCCTGGCAGCAGACACCAAACAATTCTGAGGGGCTCAGTGTGCGTCCTGAGGTTCCAGGCCTTCTGGTGAGGCTCCAGTTGATTTGTTCTTGGGTACGATTAGATTCCTTCTCTTTTCTCTCTCCCTCGAGCTTACAGAACTCCAGGAGCAAAGACACCTAGCATGGCTCTAGGCTCTGCTGGCCATGGGCCCATAGCATGGCCCAGGGTACTCCGCCTGCTGATTCAGGATGGAAGGAGCCCTTTGAGTCCCCACAGCTATGACCACCAGAGCCTGTGACCAGAGTGGTAGAGCCCGGTCCAGGGTGACGACTCACGCCCGAGGGGAACTGGCCCTCTAGGGCCCTGACTTCCTCTGCTGACATGCTGAGTCCAGAGGAAGCTGATGCCCTCGAAGCCAGGGTAGAGCAGCCCCCTGGGGACCCCAGGCAGAGCGTGGCGGCTCATCCGGGGGACACTGTGGGAGATAGCTTCACACACTGTTCTCGTGATCGTTATTCTTTTTTTTCCCTTACTTTTTTTTTTTTTTTGAGACAGGGTCTCACTTTGTAGTTCAGGCTGGTTCTGAGCTCAGCCTCAAATGCACATCACAACAATCCTCCTGCCTCTGCCTCCTGAGTGCTGGGATTACAGGCGTAAGCCACCATGCCCAGCACTGTGGTATGTGATACTGATAGCTGCTGGGCGTGAGCCTCCACATCCAGTATTTTATGTGGTTACCGGGGATTGAACCTGGGCACTCATGCTTGCAAGACAGGCGTCGGGACCACTGAGCTAAATCCCTGGCCCCTTCCCTTACTTTCTTTAAAAAAAGATTCTGAAGCTCAAAGACATCACATGCTCAAGGTCACTGCTAAGGGCTGAAGAGTGTCCCCTCAAAAATCACCATTGAAGTCCCACCCTCCTCCCACAGAAGGGATGGGTCTAGGCTTCCAGCCCCCAGAGCTGTGTGTAGTCCACCTGGCCTGTGGGATTTTGTTATGGCTTGAGAGATGCCGGTATAGTGATAGTTAAAAGCCATCAATATTGAAGTTCATGTCTAGGAGCAGTAGACATTTCATAGGCTCACTGTGGTCCCACTTCAACACTCCCCAGCCAAATATTAAGATCTGGGTGCCCATATCATTAGCTTTTGTTTGGTAATAAGGACATCGGCGTGGCTTTTGGGTTCTGGTGGGCCGATACTGAGTCCCTGGAATACTCCAAGCTATAAGAGTTTTTGCTACATGTAAGCCTGGGTTTAGGCTGATAAAATGACTTAGGCTGGAAGCTGGTTTCCAGGGGGTCAGAGGAGAAAACTAGGGATCAGAGTCTCAGGTTAAAAGCCTGACTTTCCAAAGCTGGCACTGGGGGAAGGGACTAGATGTCAGGCCCAGTCTCGTGACCAGTAGCTCTCTCTCTCTCATAGGTACACAATCAACTCCAACACATCAGTGTCCCGGGATAGTGACAGCCTGAGTCTTCCAAGGGAAGAGGGTGAGGAGGTCTGCAGTGAAGACATTCCAGGCTTTGCCTGTGTCTCTCCACTCACCAGGCCTGGACGTGCAGCCTTGATAGCAAACTGTGAGCATGTAAGATCAGCCCTCTCCTGAGTCCTGAGTGACTGAGTATTGGACCTGAGGGTCTGGGACCTGGCGCATCTGCAGCCAGTTGGTTAGAGGCCCAGGTGGGCTGGAGAGCTGGTGATGGAAGTGAGGGCCATCTGGGGACTATGCCCCGCACCTGTGGCGCCTGTGCCTCCCTCCCATCTCTCATGCAGCAGGTGACACTAGACTGCCTTGTGCCTTTCACAACCAGAGCCCGTCAGGCAGACAGGGCATTATACAGCTGTATGCTGGGAGACAGAGTTGGCTGGGGGGGGGGAGTCAATGAACCCCCAAGGCTGACTGAATTTTAGAAATGCAAATAATTGCCCCAATAATAATTTCCTGAGTATAATCCAGCCTATATCCTTAGAGGCAGTGAAAACAGTTCAGCTAACTCTTGTCACAAATTGCAGAAACATCACTTTTTTTTTTTTTAACTTTTCTAGCTATTCATTGATTTGTTCACCACGCTGTAGGGATCTGGCACCAGGCTTCCTAATCTCTGACTCACATCCAAATCGCACAGTACAGCTATTATAGTCCCCATGTTTAGCAGGGAAAAGGCTGAAGTCCATAAAGGTAAGTACTTCCCAAGGCCACACACCATCCACATGGAACAGGAAGCTAGGAGTCTAACTTGGGTCTGACTTTGTTCAGAGTATGAGCTTTTCCCAGGTGGGAGGCTCTTTGCTTTGGCATCTTCCACAGGTCAGCAGTGAAATGAGAAAAACAGGATCAGAGAATAAAGACTTGAAGTACAGTTAAGTGCATCCTGCCCACACACTGGTTTTTATTCTGATCTCATACCACTTCAGCACACATTTCTTGCATAAATGAAGGCGAAAGAAGATGATATTATTTTCTCATTCCCTTACTTGGCAAAATACAGAACAAAACTGCTCCAGGAAAAGCTCCACGGTAGAGCACTTGCTTAGCATGTTCCATCACCAGCAAACAATAGACAACCTGGTCCAGCACAACTTGTCCTTTGTCTTACATTTTCTAATTCTTTTATTCCAGAAGTCCAGGCCACCTCATTCTGTGACCACACTGGCCATGAAGGAGGCAGCAGAACCACAGCTAGTCTGCGCCGGCTGGCAGGGAAGGTGCCAGCTCCAAGGCACCTCATGTGTACGGCAGGCTGGCACCGCTCAGCTGCTCAGCTGTGGAGCTAACTGCTCCCAGGAAGCCGCACTGTGTGTGGCCTCGTTCCTCCGACAAGAGTCACATGTGGAGAAGCCCCTTCCCTGCCTTCCACGTGGCCACTGCTGCTCTGAAGGACACACCACAGGCTGCACAACAGATGGACCTGGGAGCCTGTGCTGTGTGTGGAGCTTGGAGAGCGACAGTCACTTTTGTGTTGTCTGAGTGTGCTGGGGCAAGAGCACTGTTGCTGAACGAAGGTTACAGGCAGCTCTGCTCCCTAAGATGCGTGCATCCTACAGGAGTCACATGAAGGTGTGCATGGCCATGTGAGCGTGTGAGCACCTGTGTGTGATATTTTCATGAGTATATGTATGCATGTGTATATCATGAACGTGTTATGTATGTTTGAGCAGGTATATATGTGCATTATATGATGGTGTGTCAGTGTGTTTATGTGATTGTGTGAATACATGCATGAGCCTAACATGCCTGTGGGTATGTGTCTGAGTACATTTGTGTGGCATGTGTATAGGCATGCTTTGCACATGTGCAATGTGTGCAATAGTGTGCTCATAAAGTGAGCATGTATGTGTAGATGTATTTATGTATGCTGTGTGCATACGTGCACAATAGTGCACTGTGATTGTGAGCTTATGAGCCCATGTATGTTAACATGTCTGAATGAGCATATGCATGTGGATAGGCACGGCAGTGTGTGTGTGTGCGTGTGAGTGTGTGTGTATGTGGACAGAGCCAGCCCCCCAGAGGCATTCCGACCCTGTCAGGGGCTCGTGTGTCATTCTGCCCTCTCCATCGGGCAACATGCAGCCACCTCACTGTGGCATCGCCTGGGGTCTATCAGCCGCTTACCACTGACGCCGCTGGCTCTGATGAAGTTTCAAAGGCTCCTTCCTGAGAGAAAGCCTTGATCCTCAGACCTGGCCTTTGCAGTCCTGGAGAAGTGGCTCTCCAGGAAATCATTGGATTCCTGGCACCCAGCAGGCCTGGGCCAGTCACATGCTCTTCTGAGGGTCCCCTGTGTACTGCAGAGCCTGCTGGCACACTGTCACCCTGAGAGAGGTGCATCCCCTACTGGGCCCCACGGTTCAGACCGAACTGGCAGCAACCTGGGTCTTGAGCGCTGTGTTGAGGAGCCCGACGCTCAGCCTGCTTGTGCAGGGCAGTATCTGCCATTCCTGCGATGCCCCAGAAACACCAGCCAGTTTATCCACTTGTACACAGTTGTGCTTTTGTCTGTTCTGATGTGAAGCACGGAGGATATGCACACGAAACGCGGTGATGCAGCTGTCGCTGTCATCTTCCCATTTCAACCCCAGGAATGACAAGTGGTCAGCAAGCTTTGATAGGGCCAGAGCACACACCCGAGCCACTTCAGACAGTCACCCGGGTCACCTCTGTATTACACAGGCACACGAGTCATGCCTGTTACCCGAGACCTTGCTGGGAGTGACCCATGACACTGGAGGACGAGCAGCAGTAGCCAGGACCCATGAGAAGACCAGGGGAGGAGACCTGGCAGCCGAGACGCCTGTGAAGGGCTGTCAGTCCCTCACATGCCAGCGAACTCACACTGAACTCTGCATGCTCCAGCCGTGCACATGAGCGTGCCCTGTATGTGACAGGGCACTTCACAGCACCCACACGCTCCCGGCAGAGCTGAGGCGTCCTTGGTCCTATTCTGCACAAGAGTCAGCAAAGGACTGCCCAGTGCCCACCCTCCTGGGCGTGGCGCCTGCAGTGTGCCAGGTCCCCGGCACTCTCCCATTCTGATTCGCTGCATCCTGCTCATGGATCTACAGGGCGGGTACAGCGTCAACTCAGATGGGGTCCGCACAAGAGCAGTGCGACAGCTTTGTGCACTGTGGAGAAAGGCATGGAGCTTAGGAGGGGGTGGGATGGGATGGAGCTACACAGCTGCGGAGCAGGGGAGTGCTGCCCAGAAGCCAGAGCCCACACACTGCACGCAGGAGCCGGTGGCCAGGTTCTGAATCGGTTCTTCACCTCCCACCCCACCAGTTACTAACCCGGGCCAGTAACTTACCCCTCTGCTCCACTGCACCCATCTGGAAAATAGGGACACTAACAGGGACCTCCAGTGGGCTGAAGTGACTTGCGCACAGCCCTCAGAGCAGAGAGCGGCACGAGTCATAGTTCAGGCAGGCACTGTGCGGCTCAGGCCCTGAGCACAACACGGCTTCCATCACCCGAGCTCGCCTAATGCTCATTTCTGCAGTGTGCCTGCCCCTCAGATGTAGGGCACTTAGGGTGTCTACCACCAGTGCTGCCTGCAGAAGTTCTGAGTTCACAGCTGTCTGCTGAGGCTGCTGCCCCTGGTGAGGCTCTGTGTGGAGCTCATACCTCTTCAGGTGACAGCAGCTGAAGGGTTCTGCTGCTAGAACCCTGAGAGCGGCCGGTCAGGCTTAGAGCTGGGCCTGGGGTTGCTTTTGTCTGCTGCTCTTGCCCAGTTCCTGCAACTGTAAATTCAGTGTGGCTGCTAGAACCATAGAGCAGAGAGCAGCCAGTTTCGAGGACCTCTGATACTCTGTTCAAAAAGAATTCAAATCCAGAGATGCTGCCAACTTCTGGCAGAGATGTGTCCCAAAGTAGCACTTAGGAAGGATTATCCAGTTGGGCAGTGCAGGACACGGGGGTATGGCCAGCAACATGGGGAGAGGGTAGTGGTGTGGCCAGAGCCCCAAGGAGTGTTGAGCTGGGGTAGAGACACCTCTCAGTATCTCCGACAGTGGATGGAGGTCGCTCCCTGACTGAGGAAGCGGGCAGGAGATAAGGACAGGTGGAGGTACATAGCGAGTGGACTGCGCTGGAGACCGATGGATGGGTCTGGGGTTTCAGTGAAGGTGCAAGAAGATGCAGGGGGGTACTGGGCCGGGGCAGTGTGCGAATCCCCACAGGGGCTGGGACAGAGACCAGTGGTGGCTGAAGATCGAGGTTGGGGCTCTGGCCTTCCTTAGGTGGTGCCAGACAGCATACATCTGTCTGCCCAGTCCCTGGACCTCCCCTACAGCAGAGGACTGGCTTCCCAGAAGGGAGCTGCTCTATCCCCACAGAGTGAGCAACAAGACCCCAACTCGCTTTAGGATAGGCCAGCCAGCACAGCATACATTGCACAGACTCAGAATTGTCTGGCTTGCTGGACACAGATTAGCGCAAGGAGCACAGCTAGACCTGCGCAGTGTGGTGGGGGACCCTGCACAGACACTCAACCAAGTAAGCCGGTCTGAGCCATATGCCTGAGTCAATCTAAGAGTCATGCTAACACCCGATGTGCGAATGCTCGGGTCTCTGGCCTGATCCTTTCCTGGGGTCTGGTGTTCTCTTCATTTCCAAATCCTGCCCAAAAGTTTGTGCAGGTAGCCAACCGCAGTGGTGCACACCTGGATACTAAGTTCAAGGTCAGCCTGGGCAACCTGGCAAGATTCCGTCTCAAAATAAAAAATGAAAAAGGGCCTGGGATATAGTTCATTGTGAAAGATTTAGATTTAATCTTCAGTACTACCAAAAAAAAAAGGAAAGAAAGAAAACTTGTGTGTGCTTGTGTTTGTGTCTTCCCTCACACGCTGCCGAACTCCAATGTATTGGGTTCATTTTCATCTCTGCCTATGGCGCAGGGACAGAGGGCAGAGGCAAGCCTGAACAGGTCCCTCCCGAGGATCCCCATGCTGTGACCTCACATGAGGCTGCCTTCAAGGGTCCCTTCGCAAGGGATCAGAGCAGAAAGGACCCAGAAGTAAAATAAGACGTAAGGGCAAGACCATGGAATGCAGCCTTCCAGAGTGGTACCCACCGGAAGGAGACAGCTGCTCCAGTCATTCTTCTTGGCCCTCCTGCCCTGCCCTTCACATTTGGCTCAATCCACAGGAAATACTTCTCTGTGGGATGAAATTGGCCAAATATTGGCATTTTCCAATGGTTCCAATGAAAGAATTTCAAAAGGCATTAAAATTTGCATCAAGGAGGAAATGGGGTGTGGAAACGGGAGTGTGTGTGGAAGGAGAGGAGGCGGGGGAGGGGAGAGGACTGTGTTGCTAGGCAACCAGCAACCTAACTGTCTGCCAGGAGCTGGGGATGGGGTGCTCCATGCCCTGGCCTGGCTAACCCATCTGTACTGGCATTCTGTGGGGTCCCTATCGCCAAATCCATGTGCTGTACCCAGACACAGCATGCACCCCAGCCCCCAGGGAGGTAGGGGTTTGCCTTCATTTTCCACAGCATGGAGGCTTTCCACGTCGGCCATGGAAGGAGGGTGGTCTCCATGGTTGGGGGGACTCTCACATGTGCTTCTCAGTGCTCACAGTCTGAATAGACTCTGACTTCCTTATGCTGCTATCACAGTCTCTCTGCTCTCCCCTGTGCATTTAAGATGTTCCATTGGCCATCCTGGGCCCAAAGACGTCTGCTCTGCTCCTTTGGTGGCACACTCAGCCCGCAGAGAGCAACTAAGGAATGATGGTGGTGATCCTGCTGACATCTGAGGTCAGCCCAACGGCTGCACCGGATTGATTCAACTCTGACCCTCCCTTGAGGAGAGGGCTTGGTGGCCTGGGGGCAGGAAGACAAGAGGTCCTAACACCAGGTCTTCCGTCTATTCCCAGCTTTTTTAAAAAGGATTTTTGAGACAGGGTCTCGCTTTGTAGTTGAGGCTGGCCCTGAGCTCAGCCTCAAACTCACATCACAGCAATCCTCCTGCCTCTGCCTCCCGAGTGCTGGGATTATAGGCGTGAGCCACCACACCCGGCACTGTGGTATGTGGCACTGATTACTGTATTGTATGTGGATACCGGGGATCGAACTGGGTCCTTGCGCTTGCAAGACAGGTGCCAAAACCACTGAGCTAAATCCCAGGTCCCGTCTATTCCCAGCTTTGTGCACAGCTTCTTGGCCCTTGGCTGAGATGAGAACTCCTGGTGAACCACGAGAGGTAGTAGACATGTTCACACTTCATTCATGGCCTGGCCAGCACATCAGGATGAGCCCAGCTGTTCACTTTCTCCAGCTGAGAGGATGGTGAGTCAACTCATTTTTTTCTTGGATTCATGTGCTCTAGGGGAATTCCTGGATCCTGTAGTACCACGACCCTTTCATTTTTACAGATTAGTATTAGGGACCACAGCAGTGGCCTGGCTGGGACAGGCGTGTGTTGGCAGTGTGCAGATCATTTATTGGATGTGGCACCATTACAGCTCATTACTTTAGAATTCACGGAGGACTTTTGTGAGCCCTGCTGTCGGCAGGGACACTTTCTGTGCTCTCACTGCTCCTGGATCCACAGCTTGATTAACTTAGTTTACCTTTCACGTGAGCTGACACTGCCAAGCAGGTGAAATGAGGGACAGGCAAGTCCTTCCACACCTGATCACCTGGGGGAGACCAGAGGTGAAAGCCCTGCATGCTCCCATGTCACCTATTTGCATCTTTACTACACAGATGAGGAACAGAATCCAAAGTGGTAGGACGGCAGGGAGGCTGTGTTCAGCGGAGGCTCTGAGAGCAGGCTCAGAGTCAGTGCTGCATTCATTGGGCTGCCGGGCGGGGCAGCCACATTCCAGCTGGACTTCATGTGGCCCCGGTTTCACTACACACCAGGCAGGGGCAGTGACCGGGACACTGCAACAGAAGCCCTATATCCAAGCTGCACACTGGACTCGGGTACCTGCTGGCTTGCAGCAAGTGATCTAATCTTCCTGAATTTCTATTTACTTACCTGAAACAGAGACAGCTTTACATAGCTTCTATGAGGAGTCCATCAGACTCACTCCATAAAAACTTTCAAAAGAACTACAAAACACAGTTATGGTTATACCAGACATTCAGCATGAAATCGAGGGAATCCTATCATGCTTGTAACTTTCCTGCTGTTTAGATAATTCTCTCTATCCTTTAGAGACAGTCATCCAACAGAAATAGAATGTGAGCCACAAAGTAAGCCTAATACAAAATTTAAATTTTTAACAGCCACATTGAAAAAGGAAGATAGGTGAGGTTCATTTAACTTTATATATATGGCACCATTTCCACAGAGTCTATAGAACTATTAATGAGCCATCTACTTTTGAGTAATGAGATCTCTAACATTCGGTGTCTATTTTATACCTATAGCATGTCTGGCATGCCCACACATCTGGTGTGCCTGATGCAACCTGAGGCCAATGGGTGCTGCCCCACAAGAGGGCGGCACCTAACCCTTCTGTGCCATGATGTTCACAAGGCGCGGGACACTGGACAATGCCAGCAACGGTGTAACTGTCATCCTGAATTCTCCTGAGAGTGAGGGCTAGTAAGTTTGCCCCATTTTTCAGAATAATGGGGACACTCTGCTTTTCTATTTTGTAAGGACTGGACAGTCCCACCAGTGGCCACTGGGAGACTGGGCCAACAGGGACATGGCCACCCTTGTGAGGAGCGTGGGACAGCACAGCGCAACCTGTGGGACAGTCACCTGCTCATCCACAGGGGCGCCTGGCTTTGGGAACAAAGGGCTTTGACGTATCAAGCTCTTCATAAAAGGGAAGAAACTCTCCCAGTGATCATAACATCTCCTCATCTGAAGTGATGGAAAAGAGGAGTCGTCCTAGGCGTGGCAGGTACTAGTGTCCCCATCAGACAGGACGGCCTCAGTGCTGAGGCTTCCGGCAAGCCTCATGCGGAAAGCCACCCTTCAGTCCTTAATGCTATGGAAATCTACCTGTAAGAAACCTAGAGAGAGAGCCCAGAGTCCCCTACAGACAGTTTCCACTTTTCCAGCTACCAACGGTTACCATGTGGAACTCTTCTCAGTGTCCCTTAGTAAATGCTCATTGTAGCTAAAGGACAGTCCCCTTCTTTGCTTTCAAAATGCTGCTCCAAATATGCATTCAGATCAGAGAAATGAAGAAAATAATTTCAAAGGAGAGGCAATCAGAAGCTGAAACATGAGAAGGTGAGTTTAACAGAAAACACGCACAACACCCTGGAGGGCCTCTCATTCCTATGAAGGCTTCTTTAGCACATTTCTAACCAGGGGAAGGAGTTTGGGAGGACAGGGAGAGACACTGCCTGCAGGCCAGATCGGAGGGGACTGGCTTTCTGACCCATCACATAACCACACTGCTGTGTTACAAGGAAATGAAGGACTTTGGAGCTGCTTGGGAGAGACACAGGTGTCAGAAAACTGCCTGACACTGGTTAGAATAGTTCCTGGCATGTACACTGTTGACCTCCTGCCTACTCCAAATGGGGAATGTGAAATGTACTGGGGACAGCTGGGGACCTGGAAGTGCATATTTCACTCAGTAATCTCAAAGCACTTGATGTAGCCAGCACTCAGTGCGGCATCATGGCCGTTCTTCTCTCTGGCTCAGGGAAGGGGAGTGTACACCCGGCAGAATCCAGATTATATCATACATGTCATCGTCTGTGGGACCGCCTGCTAGGGAGACTGTGGGCAACACAGATGTGGCCTCCAGAGAGTGGCTGAGGTGCAGCCTTTGACATGTGTGTCCCCACCCAAATAGTTAGCGACAGTGAAATACACCGACACCTCTACCCCTTCTTGGGCCTGTGGTCGGACACCTTGTCTAGACCCATGTGCTACCCTGCAGGAGACATGCGGTTCTTGGAGGCCCACACTCACACCCTGCACACTTCACAGGTGAGTGCAGCTGCTTCTCCTCTCCTGCCCAGCTCGGCACTTAGACAAATATCCCCAAATCACTCTTATTCTGTCAAAAGAATATTATCCTGGATGAGAGAACTGTCTAGAAGACAATTCATCTATTTAGGATGGCTTTTGATCACTATTTTAATCTTGTATTTTATATTTTAGTTTTGCTGAAGTCCACTCTGCAGTGGAGTTTGGGATCGTCCCATGTGTATAAGGGCAGCATAGCATGCAGGCAGACATGTATGAAAATTCTGTCTTTGTAAAAATAAATTAAATCCCTTGCTAAGCAAAATGTACTGTAATAAGAAATCTTAGAGATACAATATCATGACATTTTAGGGCCCTCATATTCTCTCACTCAGTATTAGTGAGTGAGAGGGACACAGTGAGACACAGTGACCGGAACCCAGACCCTGCTCTCCAGTTGTCAGGGGCTTCAGGAAGTGGTGACAGAGAAACAATAATGACTGTGTGGAAGAGCGCAGCACAGGGCGGGCGGTAAAACCCACAGCAGGAGGACTCCTGGGAGCAGTGGCGAGAGCCCTTGGGGGAGTGTGGGTGTCGGCAGACTGTGTGGACATGAGCCAGGGCAGGAGGCCAAGGTGTGGGAGGGACAGCGCTACAGCACGTTGCACAAAGGGGTTCACAGAGCATGAGTTTCTCCGGCTTGACCTAATTCACCGTGCTTTTGATTTGGAGGAGTGAGGACAGCTGCTCTCCAACTGTGCACATCGGTAAATGCAAAAAATTCTGGTGACGCAGGGCCGTTTCAGCTGTGCCCGCCATATTTCCCAAGTTCTCATTAACAATATGCTGTAACCAAACTGGGTTTCAGGTCATTTCCTGTTGCAGGAGATGGCTTCTTTCTAAGCCCCAAGCGCTGATTTCAGAAAAGCACATAAAACACAACAGACGACTCACTTATAAACTCTTCACACTGATTCTTAACCACCTCAAGCTTCAGATGCTGGGGAGTGAAAGTCTAATTGAAAAGATCTTGCCCAACTTTATGATTTTCTTTTATTACTTCACTAGCCCATTTTCAAACCACAAGTCTGACTTCTCACAAGAGTGTAGGCCACAGAACACACCCTAAGGAGGACAGACTAACACGCGGGAGAACGTGTATGTAAGGCTAAGCTAATCACAGCATTTGCTTATAATAACGGAAAGATTACTTTTAAAAATACTTAAATGTATTTAAGTGAGTGAATAATTAGATAATAATAGTATATCTATTTCTGCAATTTCTGGTGCTCTTAACAAAGATGACAATATACAGTGGCTTGAAAAATGCTAGTAGAAGACATTATTAAGCAGAAAAATAAAATGTGAAGAATTATATATACATTATGATTATAACCATACAAGAAATTTATATATGATAAATGCTGGAAAGAAATCCACCAAAAGGAGAATAGTGGTTGAATTAGTGTGATGTGATTATAAGTTTTTCCATTTTTTTAAAATTTCCTAGACTACACTTGTAATGCCTTTAAATCTAAACCTTAGTGAAAGTATCAACTCCTAAAGTTAGCATTTGGAACATTTTTAAATTTAAGTAGCACAGCCAAGTAAAAGACAAAGGTCTGTGTGGGATTTCCGGCAGCTCCTGGGTGCCCTCAGCCCCTGGAACCTGCAGGCAGTGCTTTCATGGCAAAGTGCAGAGCATGATCCCAGTGCCCTAGGAAGCTGAGAGGACAGGTGAGGGTGTCACCGGGGGTTACGCAGGATGAGTTTGGAAATGTTGCTGCTCTTTCGGGCTCTAAGTAAAGCATAGTCTTCACCAGGACAAGGTGGGCACCCTGGTGCCGACGATTCTAATGACTTCCTTGACTTTTCTGACCCCAGTGTGTTCCTAGTTTGGGAAGAAATTGGTTATTTCCTGCGTTTCTCTTTCTGTTCCCAGCAATGGAAATGTGCAGCAGCAGGATGGAGTAAGAAGGGACCACACAGTCCTCGGAGGGAAGCAGAACAGAGACATCCTTGCTCTTGTTCAACAACTATGAAAGCTCGACGTGAAAAGAATGAATGGTTTTCTACTCCTCTCTGAGCATGGAAGACTAAATCAGCTTTAGTTATAGCCAAGAGTTATTATTCAGGTCACATTACAACAAACTCCATCCAAGCAGAAAGAATAGCTAATGGCAGTCGTGGAATTTCCTTTTCTGGAGAGTTGTAACAATAGGTTAGATATACATCTGGCCTTGAACGCCGCAGGCATGCAGTATCCAGAAAGAGCCTGAACAAAAATAGCACGCCCACAAAGCACTCTGGGGTGTCCCAGCCCTTCTCCCACGGATTTTAACAGACAGACATTCAAATACTGTCGGCATCCTCCCCCGCCATCCCTCGATGAGTCACCCTCCAAATCCCATTACTCTCAGAACAAACTCGGAAGGTTTGACCAGAAGGGATTTACCTGGACTAGGAGTTCCAGCTTCCTGTCATCAAGAAGATGTACTTGACATCGACGGCCTTCCGTCATCTAAGAGGAAGAGAAATGGTGGTCACTGAGAGTCCAGAAGTCAGGTAAGGGTTCCAGGCATACTCCTCTGGGCGAGGCTTTCCCTGGGCAGTGGGCACCACAGCGTGCCAAAGAGTGGCAGGGCTGCTTCACTCACACATTCAAAAGCATGTACTGAGCACTTTCCACGTACCAGGCACTATTCTGGGAGCTGGGTGTGAAGTGTTTATATAATGTAATTTTAATAAGGACAGCTTTATACCTGGCACCCAACATACTACAAATATGGAAATGGCTCTTATGAGCTGGCCATACAGTTTCTTCCAGCCAGTGTCTCACACGCTTGACAGCTCCCAGGAAGGACACCTTCCCCAGTCACCAGCCTCCCTGTGCAGATCAAGAGTGAGGGGCACAGCAGCCGGTCCTGGCCTCATCTCACTGCCGGCCGTCAGTGTGTTTCTCAGAGGCACTTTCTCCAGGGAAGATGATTCTCCTCTTATCCCACAGGAAATATTCTCAGACCACCCACACATCCAAAACTACCACAGACCTATGAGGAAATCTCCTCACTCCTGTCTCATACATGTATCTCCTCAAGCTTCCAGTAGTCAGAGTTCCCACTTTTAAGATCTGAATCAATCAGCTTGTGTGGCTTGGACAAATCTCAAAGATCGCTGAATTTTAATTTAGAATAATGACTCCACACTCTCCAGCTCTGAAAAATACCAAGCAAAGTTTCATCGACTCCTAAGTATTCTATTGAAGAGGTTAAAGTAGATCATAACTGAGCAGAACTTCAGCCAAAGGTTGGCCCTGTGCACACACAAGTCAGACCAGGCAGTGTGGATAAGAGACGTGTCTATGAGAAAGAAGTTCTTATTCCTCTCTGAACTCAGTGTTGGGTGTTAACTGCCTGAATGGAGGAACAGGCTGGAGTTCCAAGAGTACCTGTCACATAGTGGGCATTATAGCTGGCTTAATTTTTAAAGTCAGCTTCTTTTCAATCATTCCACTGTCCAATTCAACAAAGGCCATGATGTTTTAAAATTAGACCAAAACCTGTGCTGTCACACCACATGCAAAAATGACTTCTTCATCAAAATGAAAAGTGCAGCAACAATGCTAAACTTGAATTTCAGGGGGCAGCTCTGGATACAATTTTCGACCTACAGTAATTCAGTTTTCCTTGGAAGGTTGATGGAGTGAAGGCCTGGGTAGGGGAGTCGCATAAGCACCAGCAGATTACCTTGAAATTTTTTGAAAAGCATTTGTCAAAAGTTTGAGAAAATTATGAGCAGAGTAGAGATGGGAAGAGTTTTAGGGAAGAAATGCTGTTTGTGCTTTGCATCTTTCAAAGTTTTGAGCTGCCCTACACTGAAGAGTATCAAGGGTACACTTATCCAGATTCTAACACTTTACCAAAAAACCTGGTATCTGAAAAAAATATTTGTATAGCAAATAAAGTTTTAATCACAGTTAAAAAAAAAAGAGCTAGTTCATCGCTTTCTCAAAATATTTCAAAGCACGTAAAGTTCAGAATTAAACATTTACCCTGAAGGTCTTAAGTTTCATCTGAAAAACAAAGTCTTCATTAAATTAAATAATCTCACTTTATCTGCTCTGCAACTCAAGGAGGGAGCTGTCTATGGAGAGGTCAGCATCTGCTCCTGGGGAATTTGCAAGCAGGCCTCGTATGTTAACCCTGCAGAGAGTCGGGCCACAGAAGCGTCTGGGCCGAAACTCACTCTGAGTCGCACGTGTGAGGTGTGGCTCTCTATGACTGCAGTGCTGTCCTGCTCTCAAAGGGACACCTGTTTGCTGTCCACCCTCCAGCAAGGCAGAGCGCCCTGTTTTCATCATCGGTTCACAAAAGGGTCACCCTTGTGGGTGCGCACCGAGAGAGCAGACATCTGTAGCTTTGTGTGGCTTGCCAGGCACACTGAGATTTCCTGTGAATGCTAACAATCGTAAAATAATACCGCTCTCTTTTGTTTTTCATTTTCAGCTGCTCGGGCACAAGTGTAGCCTTGGCATCTTCCTCAAAGGAAATCCTTTGGAGAACAAGGCTTCACACAGACGCAGCTGGCATTTGTTCCAGCCACAAACTGTCCTGCTACTCTGCAGTCCCAGCCCAAGCGCAGGCCTGCCAACGGCCCCGTGACTGGAGGGATATGTGGAAAGTGTTGTTCTGAGAGCAAAGTGTCCACCCTGTTTGCCCAGCTCTGCTGCTGGGATGCACTCTGAGCCCCGGAGGCTGTGTGCACACAGGGACAGCCATCCACTCCCAGCCAAAGAGAGACAGCAGAATGCTGAGAAATGGGACCCATTAAAGCAGCAGGAAACTACCTGCCTGGGGACAGGAGTGGGCAGCAGAAAGTATCGGACGCGCCGGTGTCGCAGTCTTCTGGGTAGCTCTTTTCCACCCTGCCCCATCCACCAAAGAATATTCAACAACTTGCTTCCCTTTTTTCAGTCAAAAGAGGGTAAATAAACAAAGACACTTGATCTATAGAGATGAGAGACATTGTTTGAGGTCAGTGGCAGGAAACGGAGCCTGACAAGATTCTCACGCAGCAAATTTGATTAGCTGGACTTCTATTTTTAATACATGAAATTGAGTTTATTAATTTACAAATGAGAATTAGAGCTGCTGCCGGGGCCAGACAACTCAAGCTCCAATGCCTGACATGTTCTCTCCCTGCAGACAGAACGGACAGGAAGCCAACTGTGCCCGGAAGTGGTTTGGAGAGACATGATCAGACCGGAAGGGTGGAAGCGCCTCCCACAGAGGGCATCCATCTACAACAGCTGGGGTTGGAAATGTCACAGGACAGCAAGGCAGCTGGGCAAAGGGGAGCACGGCCACAGATCCTGGTCCCAGAGGAAAACGTGTGGTTTACAGTAAAAACTAAAAAGTAGCCAATCAGTACACGTTCATCTTATGTGTTTCCTCAGTGTCCTGAGGCCCAGTCACAGTCAAATGTGATGGTGCCACCCTGGCTGGGGGTGAAGGAGACAGGAAGGAGGGGCACCACTTGGGGCGCTGTTCCAGGCCTGCGAGGGATTTTTTTCTGTTTTTTGGTTTTTTGAGACAGGGTCTCGCTTTGTAGTTCAGACTGGCCCTGAGCTCAGCCTCAAACTCACATCACAGCAATCCTCCTGCCTCTGCCTCCCCAGTGCTGGGATTACAGGCGTGAGCCACCATGCCCGGCACTGTGGTATGTGGTACTGGTTGCTGCTGGGCGTGAGTCTCCGTGTCCAGTATTGTATGTGGTTAACCAGGGATCGAACCTGGGTTCTTGCGCTTGCAAGACAGGTGCCAGAACCACTGAGCCAAATCCCTGGCCCAAGAACAAACATTTCTAAGACATGTTTTACTCAAGAAAATCACCAAGAGCCTCTAGATGATCTGAAATGCTGTGCCTGAAAACTTTTCATCAAACAGAACTCAGAGTTCAACAGCATCAAGCTGAGGCCAAATGAGACACAAGAGTTGTCACAAGACCCCTTCATGAGGTCCTCAGGGCTATCCCTGGGATGCCAGATGCCTGAGTGACCTCACATCTGTTCTTTGATCCAGCGAACTGTGGAATTTCTTGGAAGGAAATTCCAAGGCCATGACGATGGCTTCCCAGCTCAAGTCACGCTGGAGCTCCCGATTTCTGGGTCACTTCAACGTATCACATCCGCTTTCCACTTCAGATTCTGCCTCAGAAAAATGAGAGCTAAGGAATGACCTAGGTGTGCAAAAGCTGTCAGACCACAAACTTGATTATCACAAAGCCTCTCTCTCTCTCTTTCTCTTTTTTAAGTTTTTTGAGACAGGGTCTTGCTTTGTAGTTCAGGCTGGTCCTGAACTCAGCCTCGAACTCACAGCAATCCTCCTGCCTCTGCCTCCCAAATGCTGGGATTACAGGTGTGAGCCACCACGCCCGGCACTGTGGTATGTGGTACTGATTGCCAGTGGGCATGAGTCACCATGCCCAGCATTGTTGTATATAGTTACCAGGATTGAACTCAGGCCCTTGCACTTGCAAGGCAAGCACCAGAAACAGACCTAAATCCCCAGCCCCACAAAGCCTCTTATAGCCAGCAGTCAATGAATGAGGCAGCAAGTCCCCACTACTGCAGGGACACAAGCTGACGGAATGGCATGGACGGTAGCGCCTGTCCACTGGCTCTCTACTCTTAACTTGAATCAAGGACAGCAGGGCACACTGGGGCCTCTGCTCACAGCCTTCAAACTTCTGAAGGGACAGCACTGGTTTTACTGATAAACCCCATGCTCTCTTTACAGTGTGCTCATACTCAAACGCTGACTGCAGAGAGGAAGAGATAGCACTGTAGGCCAGAAGTCTTCTCCTTCTGGAGACTGACCTTGTCCCCATTCGCCTTGCGACCCCAGCCATTTATCCCCCTCCACCTTTCCCAGGACTGTTCTGCACTGAGAGGAGGAGCACCCACAGGCTACCCTCAGGCTCTGTTTAAAACCCAGATGAAAGCTCCAGTGGCTCTACCAGAAGCAAATTAACACGATGGAGCAGAGTGGCGGTGAGCCAGCTGGACTGAGCCCACCCTGGGTGCGACCCTCTGCACGTGCACACGGGCGGGCTGTCCCTGGACCTGCTGCCCCTCGGGTCTCTGCCTTCTGCTAAAATCTAACCATCTCCATCTGTCACCACACCGGGCAAAGTAAAAATGGTCTTGTCATAAAGTATGCAAGACAAGACAGGGCATAGGCAGGTAAAGAGTGAAGCCGCCAAGCCTTGGGGACTTGGGACAAGCAGCTTTTGCTTAAATTCAAGGTGGGGTTTGGGGGAGGGAAGGAAGTGCTCACACACATCCTCCACCTTAGCTTTGCCCGTGAGGAGGAGCTGCAAGCACCAGGCAGGCAGTATGGCTCAGCTGTGGAAGGCGTAGCGATCCTGGCACAAAGCAGACAAGTGTCCAGCCTGCGTCTGAACAGCCCGGGGGACAGCACCAGGAGAACTAAAGGCAGGGCCCGGGGTGTCGTGAAGCTACCACCACTTGGCTGCGGCCCGGGCAGCACAGCCCTGTAGGCTGCTGGCCACCACATTTTGTGCCGGTGTTGGGGCCCTTTGGATTCCCCAGGGCGGCAGCTGCCTGGTCCCTCAGGTCTGCTGCTCCCGGGTATTATCTCCTGCCAACAGCACTTCCTTTATTTCCATTTAGCGGCAGCACTAGGCTTTCCCCAGCCCCTCACTCACTCGGGAGCTGTTGGCTCCTCTCCTACCCACTTGGGGCCCGGCCTACAGGCTCCATGACTGCCAGTCTCTGAAGAGAGACCCACTCCCCTCAGCATGGATGCACCAGCACTGTCATTGTTATCATCTCTAGAGGAACACAGGATGGAAAGCGGAGCCTTCTGGGTGGGCCTCACCTCACCAATCCTGCTCTTCTTCCCCAGGACTCCTCAGGCGCGAGCCTCGACTGCCCTGGACTTCTCAGCTCTGTTCTGCTGTCTGAGACACTCTTGTTCCCTGTGCAGTCAAGGACCACCCTTCGTGCCGTGACTCAGCAGCGCCAGGGACCAGGGGACTGAGAGCCCTGCCCCAGCCCGCCTAGCAGCTCCGGGGACCAGACGACATGCTCCCCTGCCCTGCTGACAGGACATCTAGCCAAGCCCTGGCTCAGATCTGTTTGGAAAAGAACACAGGAGAGGCGCTGGCTCCTCCTCCCTGTGGCTTTCTGGAGCGGCCTGGCCCTGGCGCACACCCAGTGCCCAGCACCAGGGAACCTGGAGGCACAGGGCCGAGTATGGTGCTTCCTTCAGTGCCCTTCCCAAGCCGTGCCCTGATCTGCAGGGGCAAGAGGCAGCTCTGGTCCTGGCTTCACCCACTGCCGGCTTGTTGAGCATGACACAGCTCCAATGCAGGCCTCACTCCCCAACCCATAAAATGGAGCTGGCGGAGCCCACCTTGGTGGATACCTGTGAGCAAAGAGAGTCCTGGGCACTGAATCTTGTTTTCCATCTTGGTCTCTGCTCCCCACCATGTCCCCCTTGGGCTGGCAAGGAGCTAGCAACATCAAGGTGCCTCTTGCAGGGATGAGCAAGTACATGACAGGGCCTGGCTGTGTGCGGACTTGGTGTGTGATCCACACAGAGACCCAGAGGGCTGGCTCCGCTCCTGGGGTCGGTCACCTGTGCTGACCCAGATATCACCAGAGCACAACACTTAGACACCACAGCTGGCCCAGAAAGGAGGCTGAGGTTACCTGTGTGTGCCAGGTGCGGTCAGGCATTGCTTTTACCCTGAACCCCCCTTGCTCTGGGGCAAGAAGAGGTGAACAAGGAAAATAACACCATCCTTTGACACAAAAAGTCTGGTCTCAAGAGCTCAGGGACATGAGGCTTCTGTTGTTATTGCTGCTAAGTTTTGATTTTGTTGTGTTATTTTGTTTGTTTGTTTTATTTGCAAATATTCTTTCTTTGGGTGACTGTACTTGGAAGTTTTAGAGTAGAAAATATGAGTGCAGACATGGAACTGGGACCCAAGGAAGAGTTTTTACAGTCAGGAGAAAACATAAGGTGGAAATGGGAGGTAAGTTTGATCCTGGGGATCTGATGGAACATCACTTGAGAGGACAGAGACTCCCAAAGTGAAAACGAGGCTGGCGGGTCACTCACAGAGCTGCTTGCCCAGCACCTGGACGGCCCTGATTCCATCTCCAGCCCTGAGAAATGAAGTGAAAGTGTTACAAGGAGAAGGATGTAACCTGAGAAAGTAAAGGCTGAGACATCCAAAGGCGCTGCATGGAGACTCCAGGAGGATTATAGGTGAAATGTACAGGGCAGCAGAGGCCGGGTGGGTGGGGCAGGGCCTCAGCAGAAGAGCCTTGTTCAGCCAGGTGCAGCCTCAAAGGAGAGGAGCGGGTCAGCACCCCACAAACCTACAGGGACAGACTGGGAAAACCAGAGCCAGTGGCTAACACGAGGAGAGTCAAGGGCAGTAAAAGATCCATAAGTACATGTTTGTTCCAGACAAGAAAAGCAAGGAGTGGGATGGGTCCACTCTTTGCAGCCGGGATTTCTGTTTGGGGGTCAATTCCTGGACAGCCCAGGTCCTGTCTGTTTTCATCCCCTCAGTCATGGGGGACGAGGAAAAACAAAACAACTACACCACCGTGCTACTGAAGATAAATCCCAGGTGTCTCTTAAAGTTAAATATTAAAAACAGGTAGATGGTTATTTGTTAGATTTTTCTAAGAGTGAAAGAAATAGGAAAGCAATTATGACTTGATTGCATTAAAAATAATTCCAAAACATAATAATTCTACTTCACAGAAATCACAAATGCAAATTTGGGGGGAAGATAACCATAGAGAAGGTCTTAGGATGTTAAGGATAGAGGTATTTAATTAGCAGACAATTGTGACTGAGAAGATCACAGATGCTCTACAGGAAATAAGACAACAGTATAAATGCTTAAGTGCTCTATGTCCTTTGACTCAGCTCTGCTTTCTCTAGGTTCATTCTAATGAAATAAAAGAAACAGAGTCCACGGATATATGTACCAGCCTGGTGTGTTCTTAGGGGACGGCTATGACTTGCCAGGCATCCTTATTAGAAACACAATGAATATTATTCTATTCCTATGCCACTCAAATGCACAGGCAATTAGAGTTACCCATCTGACGATGGCGGCAGCCATCACACACTCTGGAGTCCAGACCCTAACTCCCTCCCAGCCAGCACCCGGGAGGAAGCAGTGTCTGCAGGTTGATACTAGAGGCCTGTGATAGAACAGAGCGTGGCGTGTTCTGGAAACGTGTCATGTAATGACCTGGAGGGCGCAGTGCGGGTGGGTGAGCAATACTGAGGACCCAGTGTGTGTGATCACAGAGGAGGAAGACCCAGAGCCGGCGACGGCCATGTCACGTGTGGAATCGCATCTTTATGTCATTTTAATGATGCAGAAATGGGGGCGGCTGCAAAGAGAGTTCCAACAGCAAATGCTGAGGCTTGGTGCTTAACACTTGGAAAGCTGTAAAGTGATAGGAAAATATAAGCTGTCTTTCTTAATCTGTGCGCTTCCCCAGTGATTTGTACTTGTGAGGCAGAGGCTCAAACCTCTGATCTAAATCCCCAGGTCTCCCCAGTGATTTGTAAAGACACGGGGCACGTCAACAAATTTACAGACCAGGGGCACTGGATGTCATCTCCGAATTTGAGAACTGGGACCTCACTGCTCAGGGCTTCAAGTTCTACTCACAGTCCCCATTGCAAGAGCATCATGTCCAGGATAAGAGGATTAAGAGAAATCCTGAACTCTGGGGGATCTGTGTACAATTTTGGGTATCATATTTATATAGAAAAATGAAGAAAGTGGAGAAAACTGAGGGAGGATCACCAGCCTGGACAAAGGGCCAGACACCTGACTTCCCAGGGCAATAAAGGCAGTAGTGTCGGACGACCTTGTCTGTTACCTTAACCAGAACAGCTGTGAGGGCAG
Organism: Petromus typicus; assembly: GCA_004026965.1. NCBI lineage: Eukaryota > Metazoa > Chordata > Mammalia > Rodentia > Petromuridae > Petromus > Petromus typicus. Next base: position 120,279 of record PVIR01000652.1, on the reverse strand, counting down.
ACAGAGGGAGGCATAGGGGTGACAGGACTCTAAAACCAGACAGGCCCCCGCCCTCACGCCACACTCACAGGCCTCTAGGTAGAAATGCTGACACAGGAAGAAGCGCAGTGTCTTAAAATACAATGGCCATGGTGAATGGAGTTCTAAAAATACCCAGGGTGCACAGCATTAGGGGAGCAGTTACAGGATAAAGATGCTATGTTGTTGTGTCTGTTGTCAAATCAAAAATTCTAATCCGACACAGAACAATTTCTCAAAGCTTTTGGCGGGAGCTAATTACTGTGTTGACTACATGTAGAAAAAAGACTGCGAGTGAGCCTACTGTTTGGGGTTTTTCCATGTTTGAAGGAACAAGGGGGGTGTTTTGGCCCAGATGAGAGCTGATGAAAAGATGCAGGGTTTCTAATCTTTGCTCCTCCCTGATGCAAAGCAGTAAGGCTGATGGCAGACAGTTTATTCACCAAGTCACTCCAAGTCCTCTGGAAACCAAACCTTGGTTTTAGGATCCAAAATAGACCTAGAAATAGGGCTGTGGTTAGATATTGGTACAAAGCAAGCCAGGAAATTTAGATCAGGACAGATGCAAGAGCCAGGGACAGCGATTACATTTCATACTCTTCCTAGTACCAAGCTAAATACCCAAGAGTCCCAGTAAATGGGCCTGATGGAAAGCAGGGAGCCACAGTTCTTACTTGGTACAGCGATTTTCAGAGTGTCAAAGTGGCCTTTCACAGGTCAAAGCTCACCAAGTGGTATCTGTTAAGTATGTGGAGTTCACTGTCAGTGAGACAGCAATAAACCCGCTAAGCTGGGTGCAGTGGGACATGGTCATAATCTCAACTGCTGGCATGGCTGAGGCAGGAAGATCGAAAGCTGTGATGGGGAGAGAGTGAGCACTGTGTCTCATATCCTTGCATCTCTTACTCTCTGACACAGAAAGACACAGAGAAGGGAGAGTTGCATGAGGACAAGAGGAAGAGTCCTAGGCACAAATCAGAGGAAACATCTGCAGATAGGACAAGGAATGAGAAACCACACTGTGGCAGCTAGTGAGTGTCTGTACCTCTGAGCACCTACACAGGCCAGGCACAGTGCTGGGGACACAGAGGGAACATAGACTGCAGTTAATCTCAATGGTCTGGGTAGGTTATGGAGTGTGGTCTTGAGGATCGTGTCTGGTCCCTGGCCCTGCCTCCAGGTTGTCTCCTCCCTTTGCTTCCTGGCTGCCATTCGTTGAGCAGTTTCTTCTATCATACCCTTCCACCATGCTGTTTTGGCTCGGAGCCAGTTGATCATGGACTGAAACCTCTGAAGCCGTGAGCCACAATCAACCTTTTCTCCTTAAACTGTGCACCAGGTGCTTTGCCCCAGCAATGAAAGACGACTGACACATGGTGCTTTCCCTAAACATCTGGAGTGTGGCACATGAAAGTGCCCTCCAGGTTGATGGGCTCACACTGCAAAGCCATTCTGAAGTGATGCTTTGGAGAAGAGGGGAACCCACTCTTGGGAGGAACAGGAAGAGAATGCTCAGGCTTCTAGTTGCAGAGCAGGTGTGTCCAGACACAGAAAGCAGGGCATTCTGAACGTAAAAGAGGAGCAGTAGCTGAGGCTGAAGTCCAAGGTGAGAGGAAAGGCCACGTGTATGTGGAGGCCAATGGAAGAACAGAAACTTAGAAACTAAGAGGCTGCTAGATTGAGACAAGCTTTTACCTCACTCTAAGGAGTGCAGTATACATACAAGGAAGCAGGTGAGAGAAGGGACGGCTGAGGACAGGAAGATGGCACTGGTTTGATAACGACTGAGGAGGAGCAGAGGTCCTGAAATATGATGGTGGAACTGGGCATCTCACCACAGTAGAGTCTGGAAGGCAAATGTCTGATAAGACATTAGAAAAAAGGCCCAGGGCGGTTCCAGAGGAGCAGAGTCTCAGCAGTGCTGTGAGAGGAAGCCACAGACAGGATGAGTCAGGCTCAGGGGACAATGTTCTCAAGCCCTGGGCGGAAGCGGAAGAGGGTTAATCAGAAAACCACAGGTGGGACTCGTAAGAGCGAGGGAAACACTGCGAAGCTTCTGTGAAGCTGCAACACTGTTCAGAGAAGAGGACAGAGCAGAGATAGTAAGCAGGCAAAGCCCTTCCCAAGCCATGAGACAGGGATGACTATGCGGTGGGTGGGCTGTGAAGGGCAGGGCAGACCCTGGGCTGGCCCAGAGGGCTACAGACCCAGCTCCGCCCCTCACCTTCTGCAAGGGGCACAGTGTTTACATCATGATCTTTTCCTATGCTTGACATGAAACCAAAAGTCATGGTATGAAACTTACAGTTCATGGGATTTTTCATTGAGTACTCTTAGTGCTCTAGGAGTGTGGTCAGTTCTGCTGGCAAAAAGGAAAAGGGAATCTAAGTACAGAAGAGACAGAAGACTATGTGTCTGGGTCCTTATCGGGATAGCTTTCGAAGCTGGAAGGTGTAGATCTCAGTATCAAAATAGCGCAAAATCTCTAGTGAAAGGAACAGGAAGGGAGAGAAACTAAATTGCTGTAGACTAGAAAAACCATATTCTCCACAATAAGGAACAGAACGAACCACAAATACCAACTTATAATTTCTTCATGAAATGACAGACATGATCTGCCCAGCTGGACAAAAGATGGCCATAAGCTGTGCCCTAGGGGCACCTAAAATATATCCCAGTCTCAGATGTGGGTATCATGTTCTATAAATACGTTCCCTGCTTGTACACCCGCGTAATGCTTTCATTTTGCTGCCCGTGTGTCTGTATGTAATCAGCCTCCAGAATACAGATGATTTCTCATTCTGATTTATGCTATTTAATATCCTAGTGGGTTAAATGTGTAAATAATTTTGTGGAATATTATGCAACTTGCATGGTGATTTCTTCTATTACAAAGAAACTATTCCAGTCTTTTCAGTGTAGTTGAGTGGATGGTGCAATACAAAACACTCTTCCAAACATCTCAAGATCTTGGCTGATCTTGCCATTATTTCTGCATGAACTACGAGGGTATAATGTATGACAGGGAAAGTAAGCATCTTTCTAATTAATGGCAATGAATGGGATGTAACCAAAGCATGTTATGCAGTAATTTGATTTTTGCCTTTGGCATTAAGAAAAGGATGAAACTGTCATTGACTGACATAATCTTAACAATTCTTATTTCCACTCTAGAATTTTTTTCAAGATAAAAGCCAGAAAGAGCTTTTTGGTCATTTTTGAAAACAAAAATACTTTTAAAAGGTAGGAGAAAATACTCCATTAGTATGAAGGCAAAATCATCTTTGTCTTCCTTTCCCCACCTTCCTGTTCCAGAACTCAGGGAAAAGCCCAGACGTGGCCAGCGAGGCTAGGACTCCCTCCTCAGCTCCTCCCCTCTCGCATTTGGGAGATGCTCCTTGTTCTACCATCCACTATTTTTCACAAACGTTCCCTGCTCCCTGAAACAAGTGTAAAAGTCATGTCTTTACCCAAAGGGCCTTTTGAAGGCTTTGTGACAGATAAATATTAGAGCTAAACTTTTTTGTTTGTTTTGTTTTGCAGTACTGGTGATCAAACTTGGGGCCTTGTCCTTCCAAGGTAAGGTGCAGTACCACTGAGCTAAACCCCTGGCTTTAGAGATAACTTTTGCCCCCTTTATGTTCTACAAAAGTTTAGCACATATTGGAAGCAAAGGTGTATCACTAATTTCTGTAACATCTCAGCTTCCCAAGTCAGCTGTCTTCTTATACCGTCTTCTACTTCCTCCCAAAGTTAGCACTGTGGAGCTTTCCAGGCAGGGAAGGGTAGCACACACAAGCACCATTTCTATTCTGAAGACTCTCAGACTTTTTGGGTGTTGCACGATTTGCAGACACTACCTCATTTGATCCCCTGAATGTAACTTTTATTTATTCATAATAAGACAACTGAGGCTCAGAGATTTGGTAACTCAGGCAAGTCCTCACAGAGAGCAGATGGCAGAGCTACCTAGAAGACCACAGCTATGGCGGATGAGGCCATCATCTGCTCCACTTGTCATTCTGCATTACAGTGTGTGACCACGTTCTGAGGTGGGGGCTCCTGGCCTGTGCAGTGGCCTGGAGAGACACCCAGTGCCTGTGGGCTCCTCATATGCAAAACGGCCACCCACCCTTCTGTTCCTCAGAGCTCAGAGCTCTCAGACCACAGTGCACATGCTTCATAGGCTGCCCTGGATGCCTCATGCTTGAGCCGCAGCCCTGCCACCGCGCCTCTGCACACTTCCTGCTGCCAAGACCTGCAGGCGACATCTGTGCCACTGGTCATTCCACAGTTCTTGTTACCAAACACTCCACCAGCCCAATAAAGGGGGATTGAGAGGCAGAACACAGCACAGCATTGTGCTCAGCTCCATGTCTGCTTCGTGTCCTCACTGCCTTCCCCTCTCTCCTGTTCTCTCTGCAACAGAGAAAGAAGTCCTGGCTACTTATTGGGGGCCAGCCAGAAGGAGCCGGGAAATGGACAAGCCTGCACCATCCCCCCAGCTGGTGGTCGGTGTGTCACCCGCTCCAGATGGCTCTGCACTATTTGGGCTCCTAGTTTGGGTTGGTCACATCTACATACTTCTCACAGGCATGTGGTGAGAGTGTAACTGCACATTTTATGGTTATGAATGGCACAGCCTGGAAATTCTCCAATTATTATTTCCATTCGCTGTCATGCATTATCAATCTAATTCCCCATTACATGGCATTTTTTATGCATTCCTCACACTGCAAGGACAAAGAAAGGCAAGAGTCCTGCAAAGAACAGTATAATATGAGAACATGCTAGTTCTGGTGGAAATCGTAGAGTTCTGCCTCAAGTTTTGGGGGATGGATTGTGCCTGAGCAGAACTGAAAATAGGTTCAAAGGTTTAGTCTTTTGCCCAGTACCAAGTCTCCTGGCCATCCAGCTGGCAATGTATCGCTAACAAGAAGCCAAGGCTACACAACAGTACAGACAAAGAATGGGCAGATGCTGGAGGACTCAACAGGCTACACTCTAGACTGATGGGGTTTTTGGTTTATAATGACGCCTACATACATCAACCTGGGAGTGTATTTTGATGGATGCCTATGAAAATTTGTTCAATCAAGAAGGATCTAGAGTGCAAACTGAGAGCAGTGAATTGAATGCAGTGGGAAGTAAATGAACAAAAACATCAGTAGTCATGGACCGCAGATGGCTGCCAGTAAGACAGGAACAAGAGCATCACGTGCCTCAGCCGAAGGGCACACGTGCAACAATGTGCTTGACCGTGGACCAGGAGCTTCTTCTTGTACTGCATCGTGCATAGCTAGTGCTCTACTTGAAAACAGAAAACACTGCACCCAACAGGGGCTGTACTCCCTGCCAAGCTGGGACTAACAAGCAATATCCCTGAATTAATGAGTTACGCCTGTGAGTCTGGAGGCAAGTTACTTGTCTATTCTGAACCAAGGCCACCAGCTCAACTCCTCTTATTACCTGGCAATAAGACCACAGAGCTGGACCAAGTCACTCGCACACCTCTATTACTTTACAACGATGGTGGTCATTATTCTCAGCAGTTGATTCTCAACTTCAGAGAGCAGAAATCGTCTCTCAGGAGCAAATGCCCAATCTCTATGGATCTGGTTGAACTTGACACATACTCATTAGCACCCAATGGAACATTGTGCAGTTTACTAAGCAGGAGCACCAGCCTCGATCATCCGTGGAAGACGAGCAGCACCAAGATCAGTATTCCAGCGCAGTGCTGCCACCCTGAACACCTGGTGTGTCTACAGTTCTCTGTCACACTGGTCCTGGGACAGCAGGGTGGGTTGAAAGGAAATTGCTGCAGACAGTTTTCCACAGGCCACAGACTCCTGCTGATGCAGAAAACTCTCACCAGAGATCAGGAGCAACATCTGTAATAGTGATGCTGAAGCCCTGAGTTCCAGGAGCTCCGCCCCCTCTTGAGACGGGGTGTTCTGGGGGGAAACACACTGTGTACTTCACTCTAACTACAGCTAGGGTAAACACAAGATAGAAATGGAGAAATCTCACTCTTCCTGAGCAGGTCAAGCTTTGCACAGCCGCGTTTCCTCAGATTCCCTGACATTCTTTGATTGTGCTCAGAGTAGGGAAAGTCTGTATAGCTGCATGTCCTACTCATCCAGGGAAGGACCATGGTCTTCGTGTTCTCATGCAACGCCTCCCTTTTCAGAGATGCCTAGCATCTCTTTAGCTCTTTTCTCTCCATTTTCAGAGATCAGTGGACAGCATGGCCTCAGGGAGGCCATAGTGCAGAGGCAGATGAGTCCAGGAGGGGAATGGGGTGAGACCATGGGCAGCGTGTTGCCCAGTCACCTATGAGCCTGGCAAGGGTGTGAGATCCAGAGAAATGTGCTTCTAGGGTTTAAACCGAAGAACTATCACAAGATCATCATCCTATTGCTCTCCTCTGAGGGCCCAGAGATTATTCCTATCTGACACACACAACAAGCAAATCCAGAGAGAATTTCCACTCAGATTATATTGGCCAAAGAAGAAAAATAAGGCAGTCATTGGTGAACTAGACTTAATCTAATACTGGGCATGATGTGATTTAAAGTAACTTCACAGGCTGCCAAACTCTTAGCTTACTAATTTCTCTTAGACTTATTTGAAGAGAATTTCTCCAAAAGTTATATTAATCCTTTACTCTTCAGAGATATATTTACTTACGCAAAAATATCTAAGAAAAAAGCTTTTGAGCATAAATGACCCTGTCATGTTTTCAGTCATTCAGTGTGTTGTGGGGTTAAGCGTAGTAAAGGGTGAGTACAGACACCTACAGAGACACCTGCACAGCTGTAAGTATTCTGCACATGCACACATGTGCACACATGTGTACACATGCACGCACTGGCATAAACTGTGCACTAGTGGAATTCTGTTGTCAGCAACTGAGAGAGGCCTCCTCTCCACCTCACACTGGCTTAAACACAAAAGCAGCAGACTTCCTAAACTTTCCACTCCTTCACCTTCTTCGCCCCCTGCAAACCAATCACACCTCTTTGCCTCCCTTCTTGGAGGTGCAGGAGCCCTTTCCCTCTAACCCGCACACTTGTCTTCCACAGTCTCTCCCAAGACCCAAAGTGAAGGAGGACTCACGCTTCAATCTCAGGCTGCAGGTTTGCTGGGACCATTAAACCCACACTACACACCTGCTGCGAAGTTCTCAGGGATTACGAGATCAGCAGCTCTGGGACCTCCAGGGTCTCAGCACCAGCCACCTGCTAGGCTCTCGGGGGACTTGGCAACAGAGTCCACAAATTACCAAGAGGATCTGCGCCATAAATAACAGGTCTTATTAATAAAACTAGCTCAGGACCAATGCTAAAACAATGCAACATTAACAGTGGCGGATCACACTAGGTCAGAACAAAGGAGGGTGGAGAGGTTTTCTGACCCGCATTCCTACTAAAATTATAAGTCAGCCAAGGAGAGTTTGTTTTATTTTGTGAAGGTTACTTCTACCCATGGAACTTCTCCTTTCCAAGTTATGTCCAGGCAAATTTTTATTTCTTGGCCAGACAACACACGGCCGACTTCAGGCAAGTCCGGCTACTGCTTCTAGTTAAATGAACTGTAGCTATGTTCCTGCTGAGGTCTAAAGGATTTAGACTACTTGCCACGGCCCTTCATTCCTTCGTGCGGGGGACAATCTCAGCCTTTGCTGGTCACAGGAAGGGCCCCTCAGCCAAAAGGAGACAATGTGCGATGAGCACCCCAGGTCGCACAGACAAGTGACACTGCAAGAATCTGCCACACAATGTTCTGGCCTGGAGGGGCCATCACGGTTTCAGGTAGTTTCAAGACCACAGACCAAACAATGAGATGCTCCTCTGTCCACAACCCTCCCCCACATCCTGCACATTTTAAGGATGGCTCCCCTGCCGCGATGCGCAGGACACATTATGGCACCCGGCTGCGAAGTGCTTGTCCTGGGGCCTCTCACGGTGGCAAAACGACTAGACTTACTGATGCTGCTGTGCGCAGGGAAAGGAGCGGCCGAACACCCACGCAGGGAAATGCAGATGTCAGTCCGAAATCGAGCCGAACCCGCCGCACGGCCGGCAGCCCTCCCAGGGAGCGCAGATGACACGGAGCCAGGCCAGCGGCGCGCAGGCCGCGCAGGATGTTCCATTCACAGGGGAGGACGCGCAGCGGCGGGAGGCGGGCGGGGCGGGCGGAGAGACCACGCGCCGGTCTGCGCTGCGCCGCGGGCTGGCAGGGCCGCGCTCACAAAGGGGAGATACGCACGGGAGCCGCCGCAGCAGCTGCTCCTGGAGCAGCCATGCCTCGGAAATTATGCAGAATTTGCCTGAGTCGACCGAGCCGTGACTGCTAACAACGGACGAGAAAGGCACCGCGCTGCCGGCCACACACAGGCTTCCGAGTGCAGGGCCGGGTGTCTCTGGATCCCGTGAGCGCCCACATCTGGGCTGCGGCTTACAATAAGACCCAGCCTTGCGCTGGGCCGCCAGAAAGGCGCAGGGACTAGGGTGGGGTGGCGCAGAGACTAGGGTGGGGTCCCCCAGCTCCCCAGCTCTCTGCACTGTACTCCCGCAGCCTGAGGATGACCGCAGCCGGGTTCTCGGCCTCCAGCCCGCCTGCCCGCACGCAGAGGCAGGGCTGCCCACGCTCCCCCAGCACGCTTCCAGGCGGAACCGTCCCGCGGCGCTGCCCAAGGCGGCAGCGTCCTCCGGGAGCAGAGCGCGCGGCCGCGGGGCCGAGCACGGGGCGCCCACGTGCGGTGCGGTCGGAGCCCCCAGCGCGGCGGCCGGCCAGCCCCGGGAGCGGCCCTGCGCAAGCCAGGAACAAAGACGCTCACCTTTTATTCGGGGCGCTCCGGGGAGCCGAGAAGCCGAGGTCGCCCGGGCCCGGGGCGGGTCCCATCCGCCCGCGCCTTGGCCGGGCTGGGCTGCCGCCGCCGTCCGCCGGGAGCCGGGCGGGCTCGAGCTGCAACAATGACCGCCCGCCGCCGGCCTCGCTCCTCCCCGCGCGCCGCGCAGCAAACTTAGCGCCGACCCGAGGCTGCGCGCGCCGGGCCCCACGGAGCCCCACCCGGCGAGCCCGAGCGCCCAGCGAGCTCGGGACGCGGCCCGCTGGAGGCGCGGCTCTGACCCCGATCCACGTCAGGAGACCGCAGAGAGCCGTCAGGGCGCCCCCATGAGGGGGCAGCTTCGCTGGCCGCGGCCACGGAGCTGGGAGGGCCAGGCTGGGCGTCCTGAGCCCTCAGAGAACTGCCCGGAGCGTCACGAAGAACAATGGCTCAGTTCGCGCTCCGCCTGCGTGTTCACTGCCCAGAAGCTCGGTTTGCTTCCGACGCCTTTCTTATGAATTGCCAAAACAGTTGACAAAATAAAAAGAGAAACAGGCATGGGCACCTGCAGCAGAGCCAACTGTTTCCGACCTGGGATCTTTCTGCAGAGCCCCTTGCTGGGGTTTCCAGCCTTGCCAATGCATCTTCCTGGGGAGGACGGTCTTCCACCCGCATGGCAGGGGACCCCCAAGTCCGGCATCTATTTCCAAGGCACCGCGGGCAGAGGACACTTACAAACCTGAGAAGTCTCTCACATCCTATCTTCCCACGAACTGGAAACTAACTTTTTCAAAGTGCACTGACAAAAATTTCTGATCACTCAAAGTCCTCATAATCAATCGAAGGGAAACGGTGTACACAGTATGTGATTGGAAAAAAGGGTTGGACACAGCATTGATGGTTTCTGATCCCTGCGCAGGCTCTGCTGACCTCACGCTCCAGCCTGGGGGACTTGAGTCAGTGATGTAAACCTGCGAAACGGGAGCAGGGTGGACTCTGGTTTTCTGCCCCATGTGGATTCCTGGAGGATGGCTGGGCTATGAAGGCCCCCCCGCCCCTGCAGCCCAGGCGGGTCCCCTTGCGCTCTGGGATTTCAGAGAATCTCTCTCTCTCTCCCTCCTTTTCTTCCTTGAGTGCTGAGGACTGAGCCCAAGCCCTCCTGCAAGCTAACTGGGAGTATTATTCCGCTGGAAGCTGACTTTTCCAGTGCTTTGCGGGAAAGTGTTGAGACACAACATTTTCTTCAGCGTTGAGTTGGAGGAGCTGCGGCATTCTGTTTACCTCTACCTGCTGCATTTCCACTTGGCCACTGGAGTGAATGTTACATCCTTCCAATCCTCCTTCCGGGTCCCTCCTTGCCCTATAGGGCCCTTGTCCCCCAGAAGCAAGGACAGAGGACTCCGGCTCCTTTCCCTTGCATTCCAGACATTCACTGACTACCAAGCCTGAATTCCCAAATACCTCTTGAAGTCCTGGACAGCTGCCTTTGTCTGACCTTTTCCAATAGGGCTGGTAAGGACTGAGTCCCCTTGGGATAGACTCCCAGCTCCTGTCTTCTCCACCCTGGTTAGAAGGTTCCTTAGACCTCAAAGTTTGGGCTGATGGCTCTGCAAACCAGGCCATCCTGCCCAGAGGCCACCACCAGGGTCTGTCCACCTCTTCCTCTCCCCCAGGTCCCTGGTGAGCACTTGGCCCCTGTCACTGGGCACTAGGACTGAGCCAGTCTGTGATGGCTTCTCCTTGCTCTCCGTGCCTCCTCTGTGTCTCTTGTTGTATCATTTCCTGAGCTCCCTCAGAGGGGCCTCACTCCTGTCCTCAAGCCATCCCGGCCTCTCCTGGCTTTTCCAAGCTGGTTCTGCCTGCCTGGAAGCTGCCCCCTCCTGCATGGTGTGGTGGGACTCTTGTCACTCCCAGGCCTGAGCTCCCTGCTGCCTGCTGGACAGCCTTCCCTGTCAGCACAGGGAGCTTCCTCCCTGAGGCTCCTCACCTGCCCAGGAAGTCCTGGGGGAAGATCAGAGATCTCCCAGCCTAACCGGAGCCTCCCAGATCATGACTGGAGGCCTATCTGCCTAGAGGACAGCCTGCCCCCACCTGGGGCTGCCTCTCCCCATGTTCTTTGTGTGAGCTGTGTACCCTTGAGCCTCTCACGCTGACTACTGTGGATCCGATGGTAGCTGCGCAATGACATTTGTATGTTTTTCCTGTTTATCTGTTGTCAGACTATTTGCTCGACGGAAATGACATCTAGATGTATGGAGGACACAGAAGATTCACTTTTCCCGTGTACTGGCTATGAGTGGTGCTCACACTCTGCCCAGGTGGAACCTGCTGGGTCAGCTGGCAGCCGTGCAGCCTGGGCAGCTTCTTAGTGCTGGTGACTCTGCCTCTCGTCTGGGACATGGGACAACAGTGCTCCCTGCCTCGTAGGCCTGTCATGGGGTCCCTGAGAGCCCTCCAAGCAGCCAGCTGAGTGGGCATGAGCCCAAGAGGGTCTGTATATCCTTGCATGGCCTCGTGCCTGGTACAGAACTCTTTGCTCTTTTCTGTTCTGGGAAGGGCTGAGAACGATAAATATTATGAGATGAAAAACTGTTTTTTGAGAAGTTTGTAGTATTAAGACAAATAAGCTAGAGTTAAACGATCAATGGAATAAAATCCAAATTTCATTTACCTGGAAGTTAATGAAAACATAAAGAAAAGCGATTCTATTTCATTGATGGCTGTACTTGAAATCAACAGATGCATAGTTGTCAGTCAAACTCTATAATGATTTGTCCCTCAAAGAGCAGCCAGTCCATTTCAAGGTTTTAGAGTGGGTCCCTTAAAAATATGTGTCTGCACCCTTATAAACATGTGGGCTCAACACATATTGACATTTCCAAACTATGGGTCACAATTAACATGGGAAGGGGAGGGCTCAGTGGGAAAGTGTGCATCAACATGCATAAGGTGCTTGGTCCCCAGCACCAAACAAGAAAAGAAACACTGGGCCGGGGATTTAGCTCAGTGGTTCTGGCACCTGTCTTGCAGGTGCAAGGGCCCGGGGTTCGATCCTCCGGTAACCACATACAATACTGGGCGTGGAGACTCATGCCCAGCAGCAACCAGTACCACATACCATAGGGCTGGGCGTGGTGGCTCCGCCTGTAATCCCAGCACTCAGGAGGATTGCTATGACGTGAGTTTGAGGCTGAGCTTGGGGCCAGCCTGAACTACAAAGCCAAACCCTATCTCAAAAAAAAAAAGAAAAATAAAAAGAAAGAAAGAAAAGAAACACTGAACACCAGACACTGAAATTATTACTGAACCAGGCGCACTGCTAAGACCGTCCAAAGTTTACTTCAGTTTCCCAGGATTCTATGAGGCGGAAACTTGCTTTCTCTCTCCCTCTTTCTTTCCATTTTAACAGTACTAGGAATGGAACCTGGGGAGTGCTGAGCTACATTTCCAGCTTCCAGCTCTGTCTTTTTTTAAAAGTTTGAGACAGGATCTCAGTCAGTTGCCCAGGTTGCTCTTGGACTTGCAATCCTCCTGCCTCGGCCTCTGGAGTAGCTTTTACTACAGGCATGTGCCCCATCTCAATCTGTTTATCCTTCTTCTGGGATAAGGATTTAGGCTTATAAAGTTAAAGCCATATGCAGGAGGTGCTCTGAGACTCAAAATGAATGACAGTTGTCCTTTCCAGACCCCGAGCTCTCACTGGACTTCCATACTCAGGAGGTGACTGAAAACTGCAGTGAATGTTTGAATGTTCAGATATAAAAACCCTATTACTGTGAAAGACATTGCCAAAAATGCAGGATGTGTCTAAAGCAAGGAGGAGGATTCTGTTTTGAGGGGATTAGTGGCAATGTGTCTTCCCTGTAATAATTTTTTATTTAAATACTCTATTTTATGATCATACCACTTTGAGCATATGTTTATAGCAATTTCTCTCAAATAAAAACATGGCACAGTGGCCTCCTCCACGTCATTCACCAGCTCTGGCTCTGTGCATGTCTGGCTGGTCCCCAGTCAAAATGACCGTGAAGGGTAAAGGTTCCAGATCTCTGCTACATGGCGGCGACCACAGAGGGACTGCTGAAGGCATCACACACTCACATAGAGCTGACCCTGAGATGTTGGGAGGATGGGGTGCATGTATTCAAAGCGAGGAGTATTTTGAGGGAAATCAATGGCAACGTGTCTTTTAATAAAAGACACTATAAACTAACTATTTCACTATTAACTATTTCACTATTTTTATCATCTGTCACACTGTGCACACAGCCTGCACTGGCTGCCGTGGTGTGTATGATGGGATTCCCACCACACACTATGGGTTATGGTTACAGGTCGCATCACATGTGGAGCTGGTCAGCACCCAAGGGCCAATCAGCAAACTTGTGGCATCGCTTCCCAGCCTGCCTCGGAGCTGGAGCACGCAGTGCCCTTGTCTCCATTTCTATGCAGCAGCACTATGCCTTTTAAACCTTTCATATCTCAACGAGAGTTCAAGGACGGAGACGGACCCTTCGGGGCAGGTTTAAAGCGCGTGCGGGTTTCAAGTGAACTCTAGCACCTTTTTATACCCAATCCTTTTTACTTCTCTCTTCCAGGAGAGTCAAAGGCCAGTTCTGAACCACTTCAACCCAAAAGGAAGGGTCCCAGCTCCTCCCCTGCCTGGAAACAGGCGCCTGAAACCACAGCCCCTGGGGTATTCGAAGGTCTCACCCAGTAGCCCAGTAGCCGTGTTTTGTTTCCTAGTCTTGTGCTTGTGACTGTAGAGAGTGCTTATTATTGTTCTGATGTGGGAGTCTCAGTTTTGATGGCTTCCGAGCACAGCAGGAAACACGGACAACACTCAAACCCTCACAAGCTGTGAGTGTGACCCGGAACCCGAGAGGAGCTGTGTTGTGGTGGGACTGGTTGACTCCAGGTGCACATTCATATCTGGCACGTTAGGTCAGCTCTCCGTCCAACTCTTCTCTTTATTCAGAAATATGAATATATCCACATGAATGTGTGTGCACACAGTGTGTTTGATAAAGAATAAACCTACCACCAGCCTGGGAGTCAGCGCCGTACTCCCCCATTTATGGTGACAACATTGATGCACAGAGAGAGGTTCGAAAAGCCACCTTGGTCCCCAAGGGGGCAGGTGGACACCAGTAATAACCAGACTCCATCACACTGGCTCTGGAGCTGCTCTTCCCATCCCTCATCTGTGTCACCTTCCAATGGCCAAAGATCTGGAGGACTGTATAGGCCCCCAAGTGCCCATCAGCCAGAGGCCAGGGGTTCCTCGTTGTTTGGGGCCATTGCCTCCTGACAAGAGGCAATGAAAAGGTGGAAAATTTGTGGAACTAAATGGAAAAGATACTCAGCAAATACTCCTTCCTCAGGGGCAACATTCAGGATTGTACAGGCAATACCATGTCTTGTGGGCAGCTAGAAGGTACTAACAGCCGCCCCAAGTCTGCAGCAGAAGTCCAGAGCCTTGGAGAATCTGACTCTGCTCCCAGCTGGGAAGGCTGGGCTGGGCCAGCCTTGAGGTGCCCAGGGAAAGTTTTTCCTGACACTCAGCAGAAACCAGACCTATGCTATGATAACAGATCACTTGTTAATAATAAAAAAAAAATGAGTTCAGGTTAGTGAAATTGTAGGACTCTGACTTCACCAAATAGGAAGGTGGTTGGGCAATTTTTTGAGACAGGGATTAGACATACAAGATTAGAACTGGGTATTAGACATACAGTTCTGGATGGAAAGAAGGAAAGGCTGTGGACAGCTGCATAGGGAAGGTGCTGTGGCTCAGGTCTAAAGTACCCCAAAGTCTCACATGCTCTGAGGCGGGGCCTTGGGAAGGTGGCAGATTGTGGGGTGCCATCGGTGGGCCCCCACCACCAAGTTTACACTGAGTGCGCTGTTAGGAGACAGAGCCTGGTTAGAGCAGCAGGTCCCTGGTGCGCCACCAGGGAGGAGGTACGCTCTGCCCTGGCTCTTCCTTCGCCCTCAGCTTCCTGGCTGCCATGAGTCAAGCAGCTTTGCTGCATGCTCTTCCACCATGATCTTTCAGCCACAGAGCGTCTGGCCGAGTTGTGGCAGGATGTGACAGTGAACAGATGCCGAGGTTGCCATGCAGCCTGCAGATGGCTCCAGCCCACCTGCAGAAGATGGAGCCCTTTACAGGTCAGATGGCCACAAGCAACTTTTGTCTCCAGCGTGACTGCAAACAGGGCTGCCTGCTGATCTGGCCCCCACACTCTGTTCTTTGCTAGTATCTCACCCGTTCACAGACAGGTCATGGAAGGCCCTGTGTGTTTTGTCCCCTTGCCTGACCCTGCTGTCCATGGGCAAAGGCCCTCTCTCCCCAGATCCTGGGCTGACCGGGTACAGTGAGTGTCCCCTCCCTGCTCTGAAAAGTTCCTGCCCCTCTCTACCTGAGTGGGGTTCTCTTCATCTCTGACTTGTCTGTGTTTTTTTCTCCTTGCTCCTTCCCCTTACAAGGTAAAACTCCAGCAATGCTTTGCTCATTTTTATTTTAAGAACCTTTGCATGTACAGCCCTTAACATTTGTTACTCTGCACACGGTGTGTTTAATTTTGTTTTATCGCTTTCTTTAGGCCAAGTACTTGATTGCTTTTATAATTAGACCCAATAGATTTTTATAATTAAATCCAACCAGCTAATAAAAAACAACAGAAGAGTCTGGTATGGTAGGAAACAGCCTTCGACCAGCGTTTACGTGCAATACATGTAAGTGTTTTAATAAAACCATCCCAAGTTCAGTTCACTGAACCTGGAGGGATTCAGGCCCTTCTCAGTGGGTGAGGTCATCTGTATCCTCCAAAGGTGACATCAATTTTTCAAGGATACCTGTAGTGTGTCCTGAAGGCTCCTGAGAGTGAGCAGTAAGAACTTTTTGGCACTGGGGACGGAACCAGGGCCTCACGTGTGCTAACCAGGTGCCCTCCCCCTGAGCAACGCTTCATAATGAAGCCTGCGAGACCTGGGTCTTGAAACAGACATACTTACATCTCTCTTCAATACACTCTACATTGTTCTGATATCTGCTCTCTGAAGTGTAAGGTTTTTCTTTCATTTATATTTTTTAATTACATGGTGTGGCTTTGGGAAGGTCTTCATGGAACTTTTTTTTGAAACAAAACAAAAGCAAAGCATGCTCAGTGGAAGAGCAGAGAAAGAAAAGTACCCTTTGAATTTTCAGAGAAAACCCTCTGCTTTTGCACAGAGCAAATCCTCCTGGAAATGGTTAACCCAAACTGTAGTCAACCATGGTAATAATGATGTCTACTGTCTATTAAGCACGGCCAGACATGCTATGGCTTCTTCTATAATGTTTTCAGCAACACTGCATAGTAGAGGTTATTCATTTCATTGTGCAGAGCCAGAAATCGAGACTCAGAACCATTAAGTAGTTGCTGAGATGTACAGCTGCAAAGAAGAGGATGTGGGTCTGAAATCCGTTTGTCCCATCTTCAGATGGGGCCTCTAGGTCAATGGGCAAAACCCATCGCTGTTCATTTTGCTGACACTTGGGGTCTGCACTGCTTCTGTTTCATTCATTGTTCCTGGAAGCATGCTGGGGTGAGGCTAGTGCCCTCTCAGCACCTGACAGGCAGGGACAGGCTCTCCTAGTGAACGGTGAGCTTCCAGTAAGAGTAGGGGTTGCCCTCTCTGAGCTGACAGCTACCACTTGCCAGGGTGGGCTGAGGGTCCTTGTGGAGCAAATGTCTGTACTGAGCTACTTCCTGTAGTAGCAAGGTCTTTATAAGATAAAATGCTCCAAATTCTGCTTTTTAAAATTTTGATGTCATTCTTTTAAATGTATTGTAAATGAGACATTGCAAGCATTGAGAAAAGCACAGAGAACACATTAGATGCTTGTAAAACTATCATTAAGGGCCAGGGGTTTAGCTCAGTGGTTCTGGCGCCTGCCTTGTAAGTGCAAGGGCTTGGGTTCCATCCCGGGTAACTACATACAATGCCAGGCATGGAGACTCACACCCACCAGCAATCAGAACCACATACCATAGTGCTGGGTGTGGTGGCTCACACCTGTAATCCCAGCACTTTGGAGGCAGAGGCAGGAGGATTGCTGTAAACTCAGGGCCAGCCTGAACTACAAAAAATAAGACTTTGTCTGAAAAACAAAAACGAAAACAAAAAAAAGCTGCCATTAAGTTTAAACCCTTTGCCTTAGACTGGAGGGGGTGGGGAAGGAGAGAGAGAGAAAGAGAGAGAGAGAGAGAGAGAGAGAAAGAACTCCTCCTTTATACTCTCTTTTCTGGAAGTTGACAATCTCAGTTGTACATCCTGTTTCTTTTTTTTCTTTTCTTTTTTTTTTTTTTTGAGACAGGGTCTCACTTTGCAGTTCAGACTGGCCCTGAGCTCAGCCTCCAACTCCCATCACAGCAATCCTCCTGCCTCTGCCTCCTGAGTGCTGGGATTACAGGCGTGAGCCACCATGCCCTGCACTGTGGTATGTGGTGCTAATTGCTGCTGGGCATGAGTCTCCACGCCCAGTATTGTATGTGGTTACTGGGGAATTGAACCCGGGTCTTTGCTCTTGCAAGACAGGTGCCAGAACCACTGAGCTAAATCCCTGGCCAACTAGTGCACTCCTAATACACAGACCTTGTTCCCCCAGAAGGCTGATGATGTTCTAGGCACTTGTTTAAAGGATAGGCTCATTATTCTTGATGTGCTACCATCACAATCCATGGTTTTTCATATGTAAGAAAACAGACAAAAAAACTGCACAAAACCATCGTTACTGGAATAGTAACTAAAAACCCACTGTAACAATTTGGAAGAAAATACACCTTTCTTATTCATTTATTTCTGTAAATAAAAATTAGGACAAAGTCTTGGCAAGGAATAATAAAATGAGAACATACAAATTCCAGGACATGTGCTTTGGGACACACTCAGGGCTGAGAAGATTGTAGTTCAGTGGCAGAGCATTTGGTCCACACATGAGGTACTGGGTTTGATTCCTAGCACTCCCCAATCATCTTCAGAATTTCTAGATATATGAACCTGATATTAAAAGAGAATTTTGATAGAATTCTTTGATATAGATATAGTCCATCTCTTTTAGGTTCAAAAAATGAATTTAAGCTAGCTGGTACCTACAAAAAACTCTGTGATTAAAGAAGGTAATAAAATGACACACTTTTAATGTGTTCTTAATGCATTTGTGGACACAAAGTAGGTGTGGTGTATTGAAAAAGTGGCCACATCTCCATTCTGCCCTCTTTTCATGCCATCTGTAATGTGGCTGTGAAGTTATATCAAGACATAAAGTCTCTTTTTCCTTCTTGAATGTGGACTGGTCTTCTGATTTACCTTGGCCAATAAAATGCAAAAGTAACAGCATTCCAGTTAATAACTGAGGCCGTGGAAGGTCTTTCATGCTTTCTCTGGTCTCCTACATCTCTGTCTAGCTGGGATGTGAGGGACCCTTTGGACCCGCTGAAGAGGAGGCCCAAGGACCACAGCTGAGTCCTCCTATCCTCCCGGAGGCCCAGGGAGGTGTGTCCAGCGCAGGTGTGTGCCTGTGTGACCGCAGCTCCCCACCAATGCCCGAGGGAGGCCAGAGCGATGGCCTTGCTGAGCCCAGCCTGCATGACGGACTTGCACAATCATACAGGAAATAAATGCTGATCATTTTAAGCCATTACTTTTTATGACAATTTGTTAGATGGTAATGCTTAGTTGAGATTCAGGCTAACTTCGTTTTTCATCCTATAGAAAACAGTGTTGTTAATTTCTTGTCTTCTTTTCCTTCCTTCCTTCATCACTCCTGCTACATTTAGGCTGGTGGAATTGGTGAATACATTTTGATTGTGAAGGACTTGATGGAAAACTAAGCTTTTAAAATAAGTATGTGAGGGCTGGGGATTTAGCTCGGTGGTTCCGGCGCCTGTCTTGCAAGCACAAGGACCCTGGTTCAATCCCTGGTAATTATATACCATACTGGGTGTGGAGACTCATGCCCAGGAGCAATCAGTACCACATACCACAGTGCAGGGCGTGGTGGCTCACGCCTATAATCCCAGCACTCGGGAGGCAGAGGCAGGAGAAATGCTGTGATGTGAGTTGGAGGCTGAGCTCAGGGCCAGCCTGAACTACAAAGCGAGACCCTGTCTCTAAATAAATAAATAAATAAATATGTGAATGTTTTATTGAGCACAGTGTCATCCAAACTAGAAGATAATCATGCACTCAACTGGGCACCATCTATGCCAGAAATGCCTCTGTGTCTAGCAGTTCACCATGTGCAGGCACCAGCCAGCAGGGCCACATCTCCAAGTCTCTGGGAATGGCACAATAAGAATCTAGTGACTCATAACTTATCTTTTTAAAGGAAATATGTAGGAAAACAAAAACTTCCCCTGAAATCTGATAAAAAAAAACATAGTGAGCATATCTTTTTCCTCACTTGGGGGCAAGTGGGAATTTTTGGACTAAAGAATCGTTCATTTTTTTTTTTTTTTACATAGATAACAAACAGATTAAAAACCTCATGGGAGCCTTGCAGAAAGCCAAAGAAATAACATGAAGTCTGAAGAGGGTTTGCAAAGATTTTTTTCTGAATCTGAACTTTCAGTTAAGGAGTCTAAGGCAAAGCTATGCTGTGTCTTCCTGTGTGTGGCAAGGTCACTTTCCCCTACTGGACAGCACGGTGCACAGGGAACACGAGCCTGCTTGGGGTGGGTCATATCAGACAGCTGCAATGTGGGGTAAAACAGAAACAAATGCCTCCACTGCAAAGCTTCACTGAAACACTTTAAAGTGTCACAGAAACTGTCTGATGGACCAGGGCTCAGTTTACTCCGTGTGTGAGACACATTTTTAACATTTCTCCCACATAGCGTAAAGGTGCACTGCTTTCTGCAGTCTCTCGAGGACTCTCCTTAGCAACCCCGTGGGCTCTGCATGCAAAGCAAGAGGAAGAAAAGGGGCTTGGGTTGTATGTATTTTATATTTACAGGACTCCAAGTTCTCAAGAGGCTCAAGCAGCAAAAGAGAAGAGGAGCTTTCTGGACCCAGAATCTGACAGCTTTAGTTTTCTTTTGTTTTTCTAGTGCAGCTCAGTTTTCTAAAATAAATAGAACTAATTCAAATATACTTCAGAGTTTTGTTTTTCCTTCATTTTTCTTGATGATAAATTATTTCAGTTTGATAAATGAACACTTTATATTATGGAAAATAATGCAAAATTTAGGATGAATGTAAGACAAACAGTGAGACTAAAAGGAAGCATACCTGCAGGCAGACATAGGAGCATGGTAACAAATATCTAGAATCTCTTCTACTTGGGAGGCTGAGGCAGGAAGACTATAGGTTTGAGGTCAACTGGGTCACTTAGTGAAACCTTATATCAGAATAAAAATTGAAAAGGTCTGAAGATATTGCTCAGTGGTAGAATATCCCTGGGTTCCATACTGAGAAGAGAGAAAGAAAGCAAGCCATGAAGAAAGGAAGGAAGGAAGAAAGGAAGAAGGATCCTACAATGGCAATATTGGTGCACATGAGGAGGAATCAGAACCATCAGACGGTGCTGGGGGACTGCGGACACAGGGCCAGAAATAACCCAGAAGTCTCCATTTAGTGAGCAGACAGACAGGATGATCTGTCTGCACAACAGGCACTCAGCCAAATGAGGAACTCACACTTGCTGCGGTGTGGATGAACCTTGAACATGTTTTGCTAAATGAAAGTTAGCTAAAAAGTCAACATAGGATGGGGCTGGGGTAACTGCTTGGGGAGCCCCATTTGCCTGGCACACATGCAGCCCTGGGCTCAGTGCCCAGCACTGCAAACACAACCCAAAGCAAAAAGATCATGCATTGTAAACTCATTGATATTGCTCAGGACACACAAATCTATGTATTGAAAGTCACTGAGTG
The DNA here is from genome assembly GCA_004026965.1 of Petromus typicus. Classification (NCBI taxonomy): domain Eukaryota; kingdom Metazoa; phylum Chordata; class Mammalia; order Rodentia; family Petromuridae; genus Petromus; species Petromus typicus. The sequence goes on along the minus strand of PVIR01000652.1, from coordinate 99,504 downwards.
CAGCATAGGCCTAGGGTGTATGGGACAGTATTAACAGAGCAGGGCTTTGCGAGAGTGAGAAAAATGTTCTAGGATCAACTGTGGAGGTGGTGGATGGGTCACTTTGTGAATATACTAAACATCACTGGGCTGCGTACTTCTTTGGTGACAAGCAGAAGCATCTAGCTTTCCACAGGCCGCTGTGCCCCCTCTGGGATGTATCTTTGCTCTTCTCTGCATTATGGTCTACAGTACTGGAGGAATTCTTCCATTACACAGAGGTCCAGAGGTGCTGACATTCAACCTGGCCAAATGCTCTCCGGTATTTAATCCCTGTCCAATTCTCACTTAGTAAATATTCACCGAGATCCCAGACAGGACAGATACTTGTCTCAAGGCTGAGGATGTAGTCGGTGAACACATTCAGCTCACAGGTCTTTGTCTTCTAAAGTCTCCATCCTGAGTGGGGAGCCAGAGTACAAACGAATGATATGCCACTACACAAATTGGGTAGGAATGGAATGAGCAGGAGGGAGGTGCTGGACAAGGCCTTGGAGGGCAGTTGCCACAGGTGGTGAGGATCTGGGGCTGTCTGTAGTCCCTGCCTCCCACCACTTGTGCTCCTCTGTGTCCTGGACAATGGAGGTCACATGGATGGCCTGGTAGGCGGCTCAGCAGGGTCCCTGCTCTGCCCAGGTGGAGGAGGCTGGGATGCCTGCTCAATTCTCCTCTTCTCTGTGCCTACGTGGCTGGTGTAGTTCCCCAAGTTCCTCAAGAACTGCCTGTGGACAGATGAAAACCAAGCCCTTACCTAGACAGATTTAGGATTGGTAAAATAACCTCAGATGAAGAATGCCAGCTGCTGAAAGGATGTAGCAGGGAATGGGTAACGTATTCAGTGTGTACTGTGTGCACAGATCCTGGCAGCATTATCACTAGTGCTGCCAATAGCCAGTGGCTTTTGATAATGTGAACTAGAGTAAGTCATCATGTAATAAGAGTTTACTGTCTCTCATCGTGTGCCACAGGGCCATCCCTGTCTACACACTGACACGTATTTTCATGAATCTCAGCCAGACTTATGGAGCAGAGAGGTTGCCAGGGGAGGCCGGACATGTCACAAGGAGGTACCTGTTGGAGGGCACAGTGAATGGGCAGGCGTGGGCAACAAGGAGGACTTCATTTGACTCCAGGAGGCTCCGTGCAGCTCATGGCCACCGAGGCATGGCTTGCTACGCCAGAGGGTGGCCCCTGCTGTCCAGCGTCACCTGCAGTGCTGGGTCACCGGCCTCCTGACTTCAGAGGGCCCTGCTGACCTCAGAGTCGGGGCTCGGGCGCTGCGAACAAAGAGCCCCAGTTGGTGGCTGGCTCAGGCACTGTAGTTTCCCCACACTGGTAATTTGTATTCGGGGAACAAACACAGCATTGTCTGGAGTGAAGCACGTGGAGTGGGGTGGGGGTGGTGGGGAGCCAGAATGGGGAACGGTGGGCCAGTCAGCAGCCACACAGGTCTCTCCAAGACGGAAGTGGGGCTCTGGGGCTGAGGGCCTGAACTCCGGCTACACTTGGTCCTGGCCATGATGTCTTTGGGTTTCATCCCACCTTCCCTGCCCTGGGCCGTGTCACCTGAGCCCTCACCTGCCACCCAGATCCACCGAGCCTCTCTCTGCCCACTGCGGCCCCAGCAGCGCTCTCCACCCGGGCTCCAGGGTCTCACTGTCCCTTTCCCCCACTTTGCTCCTGTACTAAGAGCTGCCCACTCCCTCGGGCTCTTGGGGCCCTGGCTCAGATCAAAGGACTCCCTGGCCATGTAGCAGTACCATCGGACATGTGCCACCACGTGGTGTTAAGTGTCTTACAGTCCCCATGGGGACATTTCAAAGCAAGCATTGTGCCAGTTTTAAAGAATGGGAAACAGCAGCTCAGGAACCTGTCGGAGGTTCCTCAGTGCATGGCTGAGCTACACTACTAGTCTCTTTGGTGCTGCTTCCAAATATCTACATTTTCCTCTAGCACTCAGAGCTGACTACGTGTGTTCTGGGCCACTACCTAGCTAAAACCATGCCAGGTTTTCAGTGCATATTTGATTCTTTTGTTTGTTTGCACCCTTGTTTTGCAGGGATGAAGACAAACATTCCACTCAGATTCAGAAACCAGTTGTACTCTTCCATGTATTTGATACATGCCAGGACTCAGTGCCTTTAAAATGAAAGTTTTATCAGGGCCAGGGATATAGCTCAGTGGTTCCGGCGCCTGTCTTGCAAGCACAAGAGCCTGGGTTCGATCCCCAGTAATCACATACAATACTGGGCGTGGAGACTCACCCCAGCAGCAACCAGTACCACATACCACAGTGCCAGGCGTGGTGGCTCACACCTGTAATCCCAGCACTCGGGAGGCAGAGGCAGGAGGATTGCTGTGATGGGAGTTGGAGGCTGAGCTCAGGGCCAGCCTGAACTATAAAGCGAGACCCTGTCTCAAAAAAAAAAAAAAAAAAGAATGTTTTATCTTTGACAAATCTGCTTTGAAGTTTACACCTGCGTCATTCTAAGTAGAAAAAATTATTATTTCTATGAGCTAAGGAAGTTTAGGCTCTCAAAGCCTTTTATTAAATGTCAGCGTAGTGGTGACGACTTACACTTTTTGATCAGGACTTACATCTTCAAAAAAAGGCTTTATCCTGATGGATACCAAGTCAGGTGACAGCTGAGAGGACAATCGGCAGTGGATATGGTACCACACGCAGTGGGAGCAGCACCAGCGAGGGCGGGCAATGTAGCTGGCAGGTTGAGTGTTCCACTCACCGGTTCTCTCTTGTGTCACAATGCTTGTGACAGATTTTATTTAGCGGTAAATGCACACTGTGCTTGTATTCCCCATAGAAACCAAGAGCTATGAACACAAAACCGGAGAAAGAGTAACTCTGAGCAGGCCCAGAAGCTCTAGGACAGGCTTCCTTCCCTCTCACTGCACAGAGGCCCTTCCTCACCCTGCCTGGCCGAGGGCAGAGGCGCCCAGCCTCAACAGGCACCGATGCTCGGGGGCGCATGTCTAGACCAAGCTGTTTAATCAGTCTCTGCCGCTGTGTCATCACTGAGGGCAAGAGGAGGCTGGAGGCCCGCAGCACCGCAGCAGGGTTTGATGAGACAGACAGGAAGGGCGCACTGTCCACTGTAAACCACGCCTCCAGCGGGGTCTCCCTTACCAGAGGCTGCAGACCTGCTCTCAGGAGCCCATCTGCGGCCAACCGTCCTGGCTTTGTCCTTGGATTTACCCCACTAGGTGTTTTACGTGTTTGTCTGCATTGACTTGTCTGTGCATTAGGCTCTAGTTTCTGCCGAGGCTTGTCTCAGTCTCCCCCTTGGTCCCCAGAGCCCAGCTAGGTACATACAAGCTGGATCTGTCCTCACTGCGGACTCCCAACTGTGTCCTGAGAAGCCCCACTCCAGCCTCAGAGTCGCCACCTGAGTGTGAGGTACAGGATCGGAGAACATTGGAACTCGAGCTACAGGGACAGCAGGGTGTGCGCTCAGCTGTGTATTTATCCTTTTCCTCAGTCCCTACTGAGTATCCACTTGCACTAAGATCAGGCTCTGCTGAGCAGTCTGCCATGAATGTCAGAGAGAGTGGTATAGAAAAAGCAAAACAGGCTGTATTGTTTAGCAGTATCAGCAAAAGGTTTAACTAAGTATTTAAATATGTTTTCCCCATTGCCTTTTTTTTTTTTTGGCAGTACTGGGGTTGAACCCAGGGGCATCGCACCACTGGGCTGCATCACCAGTGCTTCTTGAAGTTTTTAGTTTTGAGACATAATCTCACTAAGTTTTCCAAGCTGGTCTCGAACTTCTGACCCTGTGCTTACAGGCACATGGCACTGTGCCTGACTGTTCCCAAATTGTCCTATGGCGATCTTTCCCCCCCAGTGCTGGGGAAGTGACCCAGGGCCTCCGAATGCCAGGCAAGTGCTCTCCCTGTGCAGCACTGAGCCCCAGGGTGGCGTCTTTGAAGGCCATTCCTAGACCCGTGCTTCCAGAGGCCTCCTTCTAGATGTTCATCTGGAGTCTCGAGTGACATGGAGCTGGACACCGAGAGCACGGTAGCGTGTTATCCACCCCCTCCACCCTCTTCTAAACTAGCTGCAAGCTTTAGGTATGCAAGTGTCAAAGGCAGCGTTGGGCAAGGTCGCCGGTGTGGGGCTGTCCCTTAGCAGAAAAGGCTAATAAGCCCTTTCTTCCAGTGAGGAGCTTTCACCGCTGCTGGCTGGGGTCTGCGCCTTTGTTTATCCTGCAGTTGGGAATCGTGTTACTTCGGGAGCCTCCTTCCTCACTGGCTAATGAGTTAATAAGTAACCAGGCGCCTGTGCCCTGCTGAAATTCCGGGAAGTAACAGAACAATTTCAAAGGAAGAGGGAGAAGGACAGAGAGAGAGAGAGAGAGAGACAGGCAGACAGACAGACAGACAGACAGACGTGGGGAGAAAGACAGAGACAGACAAACAGAGGGAGAGGGAGAGACAGAGAAGAGGAGACTTGGAGTTTCCTCAGAACCTTTAGGGATATGCCTACAGCCCATGGTCTCGAAGGATCGAAGGATCACATATCATCACTGGATTACAGTGTGGAAAACACTTCAAATGATATATTCAAATAAACCCTTCTTATTTATGTAGTAAACATGTAGCAATTGCATGGCGAGCCACAACCTCCCTGCTGGGCTTCCGATTTGCCTTCAGTAACACAACACAGGCAGCAAGGAAGCTGGGACTCTGACGCTGCCGTGGCTCAGAGGCCCTGAACTCTGGAGCCCTCAGCTGCAGAATGACATTCAAAATCCTCCGGGGTTTGCAGCAGTCGGGGCAGCCATACACAGAAAGAAGCAGCCACAGAGCCCGGCCTAACCATCATATAACCACTTAGGTGGGAAAAGGTCCAGGGCTTTAACTCCTATGAGGTAGACCCTTCCTCCCTTTCTCCTTCCCTCCCTCTCCTCCAAGATGGGCTCTTGCTACATTACCCAGTTGGGCCCTGAACTTGACTCAAGCAATCCTCCGGCCTCAGCCTCCCAAGTAGCTAGGGCTACAGGGGCCAGCTATACTGCAGGCAGTGATTGCTGGAAGGAGATCATTGGAGCAAAGGCTCAGTATGTGCTCCCTACCCAAATGTCTTGGCCTCACCAGCTCTATTCTGGCCACACAAGCTAAGAAATCAACTGCCAGCTTTGATGCCTCCTGGCCATCGCCTGCCCTGCGTGGCCTCTCAGTAAGTGCATTAGACATCTTCATCCAGAATTCAGATTTGAAATGGTTATAGGGTTTCCTTCTAGGAGGTAATAACCTATGCTTTGTCCTTTGGTAGCACACAAATTCACAGGATTTGAATTGTAGTATTTTATGTGTTACTATACATGTCTAAAGAGTCCTGTAGGAGAAATGCAGCACAGGAAACTCTCATTCTCCTGTAGACAAGGTCCTGCATGTGGCTGTGAGATTACCACATTATTTTCTTTACCCACATCCAGGTCCCCTTGTCCTGTGCGTGTCCAGTGCTTTGCGTTCATTTTTGGTACTGTGACTTCCCTGCACCCTCAGACTCTGGCCACATGTGCACAGGTGTTTGGAAATCAGGCGGGACTCCGCTCTGTGCAGGACAGGAAGGCAGTGCTTGCAACCCCAATCTTTGGAACCATCCCACTCTGTGGTGCCTGTCCTCAGGCTACCACCATGAATACAGAGCGACTTTGAACTCTGCCTGTGTTTCTCCCAGCTCTGGGGGCTGGAATCTGGGCCAGGGTGTTGCAGGGCTGGGGACTGGCCTGGCCACTTCTGACCAAGTCGGTTGTCCTCCCACGGTGTCCTCAGGAAAGGGCCAAGGACCTTCTTTCCAGGTCACTAAGCTGCTCAGGAGGGGCCACAGCAGCAACACGGGGTGAGGAGGGCACAGTAGCCTGCACAGCCACCTTGTAAAGCTCTGACTTCTAAATGGTGAGAAGACCAAGGGCGCCGCACAACTGCACAGACTTCCGCGAGGGTGCGGAGCCCAGCGTGTCGGTTCACCTTGAGACCTCGATGCACAGCACAGGGACAGGACTTCGCTCCGCTGCTGTGGACTGTGTGTCCCTCCAGCAAATCCATCTGCTGCCATCTAGCCCTGTGACAGCACTGGAGGGATCGAGTCAACATGCCGTCACAATGGCACAGCCAGGATGGAACCTGCATGCGGATCCGAGGACAGAGCCCTCGCCGGTAAGGACTCTGCTGCCCGTGGCTTTCCACCTCAGTCTCTCGCTGTCTCTTGCTGAAGCCACAGTTGCTGGTGTTTGCAGCCCCGACTGACCGTGGTGAGGGCACTGTGTCTGTGTGTCCCCATGTTGCTAATGTTTAGTGAAGAATAAGACACTTAGGACCTCTGGGAATAAGCAGACTGACAGTGGCCTTTGACATCAATGCCATCTGTGTGCTGTAACCAGGATTAAAGAATTTCGAGGTCCAGGAAAATCTATCTGGTTCCAGCCCTTTAATTTTGTAGAAGAAAGTGAGACCTGAGAGGGTGATGTCTCACTTTACAGGGAAATGAGCGCTGGGGGACAGAAGAACCACAGAAGATGGTTTTCTATCCACATGCTGAGACAACTCTGCTCTAGAAATAAAAAGCTCTTCTCCCCTCAAGTCCTGACTAGAGGTAGACACTATCATTCTTATTTTATTATTCTAATGACAAGATCACTAGATATAGTGAAATTATGAGACAACATTAACGTCTAATGACACCAGTTAAAATTATTTAAAAGCCAACACATTCAGTGTTTTGTAAAAATGTCTTTTCCTCTCTCTCCATGACGCAGTCAGCAGAACTGAATCATTCTGGGGCAGCATGCGACAGAAACGCTGACTGTTCCTGCCGTGTCTATTGATGACTTCTTCAGCCTACTGTAACTGTCAGCAAAAAATAAACCGCACTCAAACTGCAGGACTGATTTGCCATTCGGCTTATAGCCAACCATGAGTAGCTGATTCTTTGATTAAATTATACTCGTAAGACATGAAGAAATGGGAGGGGAAAGTGCACTGGATCTGTGAGGAGAATCTGGTGTAATCATGCGTTTTCCCTAAGAGAGGCGGAGACTCACACCCGGGCACACTGTGAACCGGCGGGCACACTGTGTACCGGGCGTGTCAGCGAGGTTCCTGGGGCGATTCACCAAACTGTCTGTGTTCGACCATGACCAGCATCCCAAGCTTCCGAGAGGACTCTGAGTGGGCCTCCCTTCACCCTGGATTGCTTGAGCATGCACACATGTGGCTTCTCCTTCAGAGCCAGCTGCACTCCAGTGGGATGTGAGCCATTGCTCTGGCTGCTCCAAGGCCCGGGGAGCACGATGCAGGCTGGGGCCTTGCTGTGAGGAAGTGGAAGATGAGTTTCTGCTCACGTAGTGTGCACCCATGCCCAGAATGCTCACACTGGGTGTGGTGACATAGAATCAGCTCAGTTCTGATCAGCAAGTTGCCCGCATTTGTATGGCCCATAAATAATAACACCTCCTTCCTCTCATTCTTCTTCCTCCCATTCTGCTCTTTCTCCCTGCCTCTTTCCCTCCTCCCTCCTTCCTCTCTTCTTCTCATCCTCTTCCTCCTTCTTATTGTGGTGCTAGAGATGGTCCCAGAGCAAGCACTTTACCACTGAGCTCAAACTTGAGATCCTCCTGCTTCTGCCTCCTGTATAGCTAGGATTATATATATATGTATCACCATACCCTGCTTCCAAAGTTTTTTAAAAACCACTATCTAAGTCATACTCGTCCCTCACACTTTATCAGATCAGTTCAAGATCTGATAAAAATCAGATTGAAAGACCACTAATTTGCCAATAGATAAGCCTCATTTATCTTAAACATTAATGGTCAGTTTCATCTTGCCAGGGCTAATCAGTCCAACAGAGTGTAAAGATCACTGATCCACACAAGTCCACGAAGTCCTGCAGGTGCCAGCCCGGGGATGGAGAGATAGCCATTGCTCTGCCTTCCACAGTGATGTAGCGCTGGAGGAGGAGGAAGCTATTCAGAAGGAGGACTGTCAGGCCGGGTGGGCGTGGCGCAGAGGGGCAGTGGAGATTCCTGAAATGCTGGACCTGTCTTGCTCAGAGCATGGCCTCCCTTGCAGGTCTCCCGGACTTGTTCCCCATGTTGTCCCTTAGAGCACATTGTCTGTGAGATGCAGTCCAGTCGTGGCCAGTCACCCTCTGAGTCAGAGCCCAGCCACAACACACCTGTATCCACATTCCTCCGGCGAGTTTTCTGCTAAATTTCAAAGTGCAGATAGCAGCCCAAACGTACCAGTGTTACTTGGCCACTTCCTCCCTATCTCCTCTCACCCCACCCTTTCCCTCAGGCCTAGAGTCCCTCTGGGCTGGCACTGGCTGAGCCCTCTGCCAGGCTCCTACCCCAAGCATCCCTTGGGGGGTTTGGCAAGCCCCTCAAGGACCTTATTCCCAGGCCAGCTGGGCTCAGGACAGCTGCCCCGACCCCTCCGCTGTACCCTCCATGGTGTCTTTCCTGTTCTTTCTGGAATTACCCATCAACTGACTGGAATAAAAACAGATTTGTCTCCTTTCAAAATGGACCTTCCACAGCAGCAGACAGGAACACATTCCGTTCTCTGTCCCATCCCAGGCTTTAGATGCCACCAGCATAGGATAGGAGCTGCGGACATCTGCTGACAGGGCGGCTTAACAAACAACTGGACCACTTCTCCTCAGGCACTGCAAGCCACTCGGCAGGCGACCGGACCAGCAGCTGCGCCTGGAGGAGCAGGTGAGACGCTGGGCTCGGGGCTCAGCCCCAAACATCAGGACCTGGTCAACTGCTGCACCAGCAACGGGACTTGAGCTGGACACAGAGCCAAAGGCGCCTCAGGAAAAGTTCCTTCTAGTCACGATTTTCATGACAACCAAAAGTGCTGTATGTTTATTCTCTGTGGACAAAAATCCCCCGCATTAATCTGATCATCTCCTACTTTCCGGCGGTGGGACGTTCCCAAGGCCATTTCTCTGCCCGGTAAATCAGTGCAAGTGGGGATTGCCAGGGCGCCTCAATTTCATTGTGACACTAAAATGCCCCAGGAAACATTCCATGGCAGGGAAAGTTTTGTTTTGTCTTAGTACACAGGTTCCCATGACCGCATGCAACTTCACAATTAGTCTGTTTCTTTGATTGAATATGATAATGTGGTAAAAATGTGCCGCTTCAGGAAATCTACTTTCTATTTCTCCTCTTGGGTGTTTGTGTACCGCGTGTGGTTCCAAGAAGAAATTCTTGGCTACAGAGATTTGAAAAGCACAGTGAAAGGAATATATCCAACCCACTTCTGACCTGGTTCTGGTTCTTTGCGCTGAGCATCGAGGAGTGATGGCGGGAACAGAACGGTTCCAGCACAGACCCAGAGCGTCTGGAAAAACCTACCCTCATGCCACTTGCAACCACCCGCGCAGAAACCGCAGATTCGCTGCCCTGGATAGCCCTGGAGACCGAGCCTAGGACCAGAATCAAGGCTTAAACTAAACCAGAATCAAGGGTCCCTTAAACTAAATGGAATAATATTTGAAAAATTCCCAAACTCACCCTCCCTCCAGTATAGTTTACGAGCATCTCTGGGCTACTGCTAATAACTAACACAATTGCACTGCTTCGCAAATCATCACTGCGCTGTGTTGCTTTGAATGTTGGCAGGAGAAAGGCTGCGCATGCTCAGTACACGCGCAGTGAGACTCGCTGTCCACAGCGGACTGAATCTGCGGCGCAGAAAAGGCCCATGGAGAGCACCCTTGCCCGCCCTGGGAGGCGCTCAAGGGAGAGGCTGTCGCAGGCCGATCCTCCTGTCTCGGTGTGGAAGGTGACAGGCCAGGCCCCAGAGCAGCTCCAGCTCTGAAAACGAAGCTACACAGTGGCAGCTCCAGGGATCAACCAGCGACTCGGGGGCAAAGGCGAAGCCCAACGTCACTTGCCGGCACCCCCCGCCTCTCCCCAAACACCCAGCACACACTGAGGACTTGCTCTGCGCCTGCGCGTGGCTGTTGAACGTGAACTTGAACTGGGCAGTCAGGAAGGAGGTCCCTCTCGCGGCGCCACAGGACGCCCTTCCTGGGTTTTCCTTGCTCCACTAATAAGCAAAAAAACGAGCCTGTGACAGCGAAGGGGTAAAGACGCCCAGTGCGCTTTGGAGGAGAGAAAACAGCGGAGCAGGGTCACTTCCGGAATGTCTCTCTTTCTTCCTCTGGGGTCCCGCGTTTCTCAAGAAAGCAGCAGGGCCATCTCCTCCAAAGAGCTCAGACCCATCTACTCTAAGGTGCTGTTAGGGGCGAAGCTTATGCTACTGGCCTCGACGTACAGAACCTTCACCGATGGAGACATTTTCAGAACCTCAGCTCACCCGAATTCATATGTGCTGTGAATTTCTGCTCAAAGATTGATTTAAAGTGTACTGACTCATACAATGGTATCTGATCTTTCTCCTAACAAAAAATAAAAATTTGGAATTTCAACTGAGTTCAGGCGGTTTCTTTCCAAGCAGAGGGTTAATTTTAAAATAGTCAAGAAACTTGCTCTACAGAGACTCGGACCGAGTGCAGGGTCTGGTTACTTCTATCAGGCTGCCGTGGCCTGGAAGTGACAACGCTGTGCCTTGTGAGCTCTGGAACAGGGCAGAGGCTGTTCAGGAAGAGAAGGACACACATTTAAGCAACACCGAAAGAGAACCAACTTGATCTTTAGGTTCTAAAGTAGTTGGCAATGCTGAAAGTTCATGAGATTTAAATTCTCTTGGAACATGTAAATTAAGCTGGAGATATTAAGAAATATAGCTGTTTTTTTTCCCGAGTGTCATTTTTAGAGTTCATTTTCAGACTGCTACTGAATTTTATGCAAGATTTAAAATTATAGTTTAGTGATATATTTGAAAAAGTAAAAGTTCAGCCAAAAGAAAAAACGATTAGACTTAACATATCTTTACTGATTTCACACCTAAATTTTCTTCTTAAAAAAAAAATCCCAGTCAGATGTAGTGGTACACATCTGTCATTGCAGCTACATAGGAGGCTGAGGCAGGAGGATTGATTATAAGTTCAAGTCTAACGTAGGCAACTTAGAGATTTAATGAGACCCAATGTTAAATTTCTAAAAAAGGGCCGGGAATGTAGCTCCAAGCACAAAGGTCTTGGGTTCCATCCATAGTACTGGGGAAAAAAATACTAAAACCCTAAAAACATGCTCAATCACACTCAAGTTCTGATCAGTTAAAAATACAATTATTTGCACAAGTATTTGCAGTGTCATTTCTATCATGGCAAATTATCTGAATGTACACTTTTTCTAAAGCCGTGGAATTAAACAAGAAAGACCTTTCTAGGAGACGAGCAGCTACGTTTTACTTAGTGGCCCTATTTCCTCTTTCCATGGGGGTGAGAACTGGAGACTGGCCTGTGGTCTGACTGTGCTGATCAGGCTGGGCAGCTCTCTCTGCAGCGCCTGGGGAGCAGATGGCACCCCTGGGAATCCGCTCCAGAGCTGCGTCCAGCAGCACCACTCAGTGAGACCCAGGGACCTTCTCAAACGAGAAGGACATGCTCTCTTTGTCCTGCTCAGAGGGCAACAGAGCAAGGAGAAGAGAGGCCGATGACAGCTAACTGGTGACGCACAAGGAGCTGGGAGCCCCAGAGGTGGGCCCGGAAGAAGCGAGGGGCCTTCCTCAAGTGCCAAGCCTTCCTGTCACTCTCACATTTTATTTTCTTATTATTTGTAGGCCTGTGTGGCTGCACAGCAGGATACAAATTGTTTGTGGGATGGCAGTCTGCTGCAATTTTGTATTTTTGAATTAAGTTACCACTTGACATACAGGACAAAACTTCACCACAATTGCACAGTCAGAGGGCAGCCCCAGGCTTCAACAAACACTAGTTTGTTCCCCGCCCATGTAGAAAATTGAGTAGACAGTCTAGAAGCTTCCTCTGTGCTTGTCAGGCTCAGTGTTGCAACAACAGCCTGCATCATGTACCACGTATGACCGGGAGGCCCTGCATGCAGTGGAGGCCACACAGAGACAGACAGCAGAGACAGCAGAGACAGCAGAGACAGCAGGGGCAGCAGGCTCAGCCTGGGAAAATTAGTCCCGAGCTTGCAGCACCTGGGCTGCCCAGACAAGGCCGGGCATGAGGCCTGGGTTCTGCAGGTGCTGTGCAGGTGGCATGGCCTTCTGCACCCAGCAGGTCTCTGGAACTAGTCCGCACCCAAGCTCACGCAGGGTTTCACTGGGGCCACACCAGCCCTTCCATGTGGCTCTGGGAGCCTGTATTTAAGAACTTAACAGTCTCGGTTACTCAGAATAGCACACATAAAGTAATGGCAGATCATAAATTCTAACATATAGGCATGTGAGGTCTCAAAATGTAACTGACTTTTTCATTGTCATTGAAAAATATTTCTGACTATTTGAAAAGATGAAGAGTTTCAAAGTGAGGCATGTGACGGGGTCACTCTGTGTCACTGGTACGTCATTATTTAGAGCATTTTTAAAAACTCAGATTATTTGCATTTAAGTTTCTCTCATGCATTTTCCACCCAGGAAGTCATGGTGCTCTGTGGCTATTTTGGTTAATCGTGCTGTTACAGGCCCCCTGCCTCTGGTAGCTCTTTCCCGGTGCTCCCCCAGGCACAGATGGCAAAGACCTGTCTCCTCAGGGACTCAGAGGAGCTACCAGGGGAGGGCAGGTGGGAGGGCAAAGGGTGGGGCCTGTTCTTCGGGCCCTCAGGGAAGCCGAGTTCAGGACCAAGTCTAGACACCTGACCGAGATAACTGCAGGGATTTGTAGCAACCTTGACAGCTCCGTAATTACTATGCAAAAAGTAGCAGCAACCAGAATTAACCAAGGGGTTCAAAGAATCATTAAAAATACTATGAATGAAGATCTAAAAGACATGATCAAAAATAGTGCTACAGGATTTGGCAAGCATTGCTAATTGAGTTAATTAAAATTTTACACTCTGGGAAAAAGTCAGGGGTTCTGTATCAAGAGAAGCTCACTAGGACAGCACTTGTGTTGAGAGATACAGAAGTAGGACTTGTCAAGGACTAGAAAGGGTTCGGGTTTAGGGACACATTCAGCCTCTTTCTTATCTTATCTCAGCCCCATGACAGCTAGAACAAGGAGTGAGTTCTCGGAAGCTGAGCACACTCTGGCTTTTACTCGTGCTGGCCACCAGAGCATGGAGCACGGTTCTCTTCAGCGCATCGAGATGGGAATTTGGAAACAATCCTCTTGGCCTTGGAGAGAAAGACTCCTGGGCTCACCCCTCAGCAGTTACGTAGGGATGCATTTCGCTGACAGAAATTCTAGGTAGATGAACTTTATTTTATAGTGGGAAAAAGAGTCTGAAAGTGTCCTTGTAATCTATTTTTAGATTTACAAAACGGGACACGCTGGCTGTCCATTCAAGTTCATTGCACCAAGGTTAGATGGAGGCAAACAGGGTGGGGAGAAACTCACTGAAACCGGCATGACAGAGATGGAGGGGCTCGAGACAGACACGCTTTTGCCTCCCTTGCTGCCATAAAACGTCCTGCCCCATTCCATCCCAGAGAAGTTAGAAGCAGACTGCACAGGAACTTGATAGTAGTTATGCAGGGAGCGACGTGATGGCTCAGTCTGTGGAAGCTGCTGTGACAACGGGGCTTCACTGCTCACAGCTCTAGACATTGAAGCCCAGGATCAAGGCGCCAGTGGGGTCAGGGTCTGAGGCCCATCCACCTCACGGATGGCGGCTCTGTGCTGTGTCCTGCGAGGGGGACCAGCAGTGTCCGGGGCCCCTGACGACCAAAGTTTCCCCTTGTGATACCTTCACTCTGGGGACGGGGCTTCACCACATGAATGGGGGTGGGGGGACAAGACCTCTGTGGCGCTACACATGTTCAGGCTGGAGTAAGAGCCCTTGTTTTAGAAGCTGCATCAAATAACCAACGGCCTTCCAGAATCCCTCACTCTGCATGACTGTTTCAGATAAGAGGAATGTTGTGTTAGGCGCATTTCCAGAGGATAGGGAAAGATGGCCTCTACTGAGGCCCAGTGCGTCCAGCCCATGCCCCCGCTATCCCTGGCAGAGCAACCTGGCAGCTGAGCACTGCTAACTCTTTCCACCAACCATGCTGGCGACAGTACGGAGAGAAGAAACCCTTCTACCTTGCTGGCGGGTGGAGTGCAAAATGAATGTAGCCTCTATGGAAATCAGCACAGAGGGATCCCAAACATTGAGAACAGAGCCACCAAAGGCCCGGCTACACTGCTCTGAGATATATATATATATATATATATATATATAAAAATACATATATATATATATATATATATATATACACATACACACACACTCGGTGGAATTAAAGTCAGTATATATGGGGCACGTGTACATAGTGGAGCCGTGAAAAGAACAAAGCTGTGTGGTATATAGGAAAATGGATGGAACTGGACACCGTCATGTTGAACACAATATGCTAGCCCCAGAGAGACGAGGTAGTAGAATGGAAATCAGAAAGGGAGAGGAGAGGACAGGAGGGAAGCTAACAGACAGGTGGGATCAAAATGTTACACTCATGCATGAAATGCCACATGGACACCCAATGCTGTGTAAAATCAGCACACTAACAGACTGTTACAGAACTACCTTTCTGTTGTCTGTCAGCTGCCCCGTCTGACACTGACACCAGCAGAGTAAGACCTCTCTCACAGGACTGGGCTGCTGTGCACTCCACCTTCAATGGATGTTCATAGGGAAAACCTCACTTCCACTGTCTGTGCTCATCACAGGCTGTATGTCCCATCAGGCAGCCTTTCCGTCCTCCTCAATGTACCCCAAGACACCAGCACATCTCCAGGGCCAAGGGAACAGAAGTCCAGCAGGGCCGAAGGGTGCGTGCAGATGGCAGGCAGGCATTCTCTGTGAAAGCACCACCCCTGGAAAGCATGGAACAGGTGCTCTCCAGAGGTGGCTGTCTCGGACAGAGGACAAAGAGTGCAGAGGGTGAGCGGGCGTGGGGGCAGGGCTCAGGTTCTGTGGCAGAGGCTCCCACGGATCTGGAGCAACTGCCCAGGTAGCCTGTGTCCAGCGAGGCAGAGGCCTGAGTGCAGACGGCTGAGGATTCTCAGCACCCTGAACATTGGGACGCCCCCTAGACAGCCCCCTATGTTTCAGGTGCCGACCCCCAGTGTGCTCCCCTACAAAGGGGTGTCTGGTGGGCTGGAGTCCCCAGCTGTGCTGCACATCCCGCGGCCCCATGCAGTCTGGCCGCCCTCTGAGTCTCTGTAGTAAGTGTTACCCTCTGTGCACCGGGCCCTGGAGGCCCAACAGGCGTCCGTGCTCATGCATGATAATTCATGATGGAGATTAATAATACCAAAATTACAAGAGGACTTAAAATTAAAAATTAAAGTCCCAGTGAAAGGGGTGGAAGAGAAGTTAGGACCATGTGTGTTGGAAACTTTTATCAGTTGGCAGATCTCTTAATTGTGCTCCATTATGCTGTGTCCGGAGTGGCCCAGCCATCACTCAGATTCGTCCTCCTGTTTCTCGCTTAAGCGCATTCTCCCACCATTCCGTGGCTAACGCATCAGTCAGGGAAGAGGGAAAACCACTTGTAAAAGAATGAAATAATTTACTTTCCTTTGCATTCACATGCCCTTTTGTTTATCCTTTCTGTTAACTTTGAAAGAAGTCAAATAACTGAGTCTGTAAAAGGACGAAGAGAATTCTTTTCTATCTACCAGCCCCTAAACAACCACTGTAGCTAATCTAATTTTTCAAGAACTTCCAAGAACTGCACAGAATATACGTCAGTATTAATCACCCTCAATACCAAAGTTTTTCTTGTGTTCATAGGTCTTGCTTTTATCCCTTAAGTTTGCTCTTGGTTCCATTCTAGATGGCCTTGTATTTCCCCAGCACAAGTATTAGGTCAAGTCTTGCCAAAAGCGGTGAACTGGGGTAACCGAGGTTCCCTGTGGGGGGATGCTGCCTCTCCCTAGCCCCCTGGGCACAGCTGGCAACATCTGGAGCGGTATTTAGTTGCCACAAGGTGGGGGTGTTGTTGGCACCTCCTGGATGGGAAGCCAGGGACAGCGCCGGATGCTAAATACAGGCCCACAACCTCCCACAAAGGAAGTGTCTGCCCGAGACTCCACCAGCGCCCTGCCTGGAGGAAGTGGCCACTGCCTGCGAAGTGTCACCAAAAGGGCAGCTGCAGAGCTCCACCCCGGTATGAAGTGTGTGCTTCAAATTGCTCAGAGAGACAGAGTAATGAGTATAGCACGAGAGGAAGGAGCAGAACAACCTACAGATGCTGAGGTTCTGAGAACTGCTGGCCGCATGATTTTAGTTATACTTTGGATCCACTTCTTAATTTATCGTGAGATCACCAAACCCAATTTGCCTCTATTTTCATAAAGTAACAGCTGTAATACATTATTTAGGAATGCTAATTTCTTCAGGAAACATTTCAGCTTGGCCAGCTGAGCTGTCAATCCTTGACTTGCTTCCCTGGTGTAACGAGTGGGATTTATTTGTAATATAAACTTCTGGCTAGCTCTGACTTTGGAAACTGCTGCATTTTTGAGGGTTGTACTTTCCCAACGTTAATGCGAAAGTCTGAATATTTTCCCTCTCTGGAAAAATGTGCCTATGTCAAAGGCCAGTGATATGAAAATATTCCTAATTTAGAAACAGGCATGACTAAAAATAGAATGGAACAAACGAGCTAACAATTGATGATGCCCCACGGCGACATGTCCCTTCTGACAGTTTCTAAGTGTGTCACTTTATTTCTGATGTCACTGTGGCCAGGGCAGTTGGTGTACAACCTGTGCTCAGCCAGATTCCCATGAGGCAGCAAAAAGCCTTTCTCATCTCAGCATCTTACTTGGAAAATAAAGCTCAATTTCTTAATAGTTGACATACTTTGTAAATTGCAAGGGATATACTCCCATAAAGCTTATTAAGCTTTTAGCTCCCAGCTTGGCCAGGTGGCCTTAGCCCAGAATCCCAGCACTGAGGAAGGCTGAGGCAGGAGGAGAGCGAGTTCAAGTGTCACCTTGGTAACTTAATGAGGCTTTGTTCCACCATAAAAATATACAGAGGTCTGAAATGTAGCTCAGAGGTAGACACTGGGTTGGATTCCCAGTATTAAAAAGAGAGGTATTAGTTTCCAGTTATTTGGCCGAGCAGTGCAGCTCTTTGATTGACATGAATATGAGGAAAACAACTTGATACTTGTACTCCTACCCACAAAAGCCAGCTGGCCTTTGGGCTGCGGAGTGGGAAGCATCATAGTGGCCTTTGCGCTTGGTGATGTGCAAGTTTGTGCCTAGTTCCTGCTTCCCCCAGTGGCGGCGGCTCCAAGCCCTGCTGTTGGCCCCGCGTTGTCCGCTCAAGAACACACAGGGAACTGAGAGTTTTCGGGGTCTCCCTCCCTCCCTGACGACGCAGCTGCTGGGAGTGCCGAGTTTGTGTCAGCCCAGAGTCTTCCAGCTGACAGTGCCTTCCAGTGTCACCGCTTCTGGCTTCTGGGCAAACACACCCATGTAGAACTGGAATCCCGCCCTGAGATGTGTTTCCCTTGGCCTGCAAACCATGAGTCGGGAACAGGAAGGATTCCATCTCGGCCTAAAATTCCGTCTCCCACAGATGCCCACATGATGGCCCCTGCTCACAGGCACCAGCTGAGCCCACGTGCTGTGGGGCTGTTACCTCACGTCTCAAGTCTGTGACGAGGGAGACTTGTCTTGCCCAATGTAAGTCACTCACTGAGAGCTGCTGTGTGCTGGGGTCTGACTCAGCCACGCAGGACAGCTGGGACAGCTGCAGCATCGACAGGTCTCCCTCTGTCCACATCTCCACTGCCACCTTGGTGGGACAGGAACAAAGTAGCTTCCTGAGGACCCTCCTCAGATACTCTGAAGAGACCGTGATGCCAGGCCCACTGCAGGCTTGGCGGGAGAGGCTGGGGCTGAGGTTCCCCCTGGATTAGACAGGTTCGAGCTTTGACATTTCTGCCCACGATGAAAGATATACCCATTTTAGAAAGATTCTGAACACCACGCACAACCAAAGGGAATTCTTCCAGATGCAAAGAAAAGGTTTAAAGAGAAATCATTTCTATTTTTGTTTTCCTTGAAAGAACCAGATGTGGAAGACACAAGATGCACTTAGCTCACGTCTCCACTCACTCACATACTTGGTGGGGTCACCTGAAACGCAGGTGGATTTTCACACTGTGAACTTCTGGCTCATTGCGTTTCCTCTGGAAGACAAGGTCCAGGAGAAGGGCACCAACTACAGAGGAAGCTTTTCATTAAAATAGATGACTCAATGAAAAATAAACTCAAATAAAGATGTCCTTTGTGTGTGTATTAGGTGAGCAATTTTCACTCTTTTTAGAGAACACAGAAGCCAAATATCAGTGACACCTTTAACAATTTCTGTGATGGTGCTGGGTTCAGTGGTGTGTGCCTGTAATGCTGGACCTCTGGGAGGCTGAGGCAGGAGGACTGCAAGTTGGAGCCCAGCCAGGACCACTGAGTGACTTAGGGAGACTTTGTCTTGGCTGGGGCTGGGGCTCAGTGAGAAGCCACTGGGATCCATCCTACTAGTGCCAACTGCTCTGGAAGCCATGTGGTTGGCTCGCTGGGGGGAAGTCCACTCAGGGAGGCTTGGAGCAGAGCAGCCCTGCTCAAGTGGGAAGGGGAAAGGGTGAAGGAGGATCATGGGTGATGGGCCAGCAGAAGGGGCTTTGCATGCCCCTTCCACCTCCAGAAAAGAGATCTAACACTTGGACACATCACAGAGCCCACCCACAGGACCCTCACCAATCAGGTGACATCACAACCAACAGGTCTATCTGCCTGCATTCATGAGCCAGAGCCTTTCACCCCAGCACAGTATCACAGGAGAGATGCAAACGGCCAATAAATACACAAAGAAATGTTCAGCATCGCCAGATGTTGGAGAAATGCAAATTAAAACAACACAGAGATTCCATTTTAACCCAGAAGGAATGGCTACCTCATGAAATCAACTTACAAATGCTTACGAAGCTGTAGGGGAAAAGAAACATTATTGATGGGAATTAAACTAGTGAGCCGTATAAAGATTCCTCAAAAACTAACCCTAGAAATTCCATCTGACTCTGCCACTGTCTTTCTAGGTATCTTCCCCAGTTTTAGAAACGCCATATCACAGGGATCCCCACACACTCTTGTCTGTGGCAGCACAACTTAGTAGTACATCTTGGAAGCAGCCTACATGTCCCTCAACTGATGAATGGATAAAGAAAATGTGGCATTTATATGCAATGGAATACTACTCTGCCATAAAGAGAGATAAGCCTGAGTCATTGTAAGAAAATGGATGCATCTAGAGACCCTAACGCCAAGTGAAATAAATCAGATTCACAAGCTAAACCATCACATGGTTTCTCTAGATGAGAATCCTAGTAAAAATAAAGAGTAGAATAAAAGATAGATAATGGAAGTAGGGAGGCAGGTCAGTCTCAAAGGGGAAAGGGGCCAAGAGATGGGAGAAGGGGTCAGGATGAAAGAAAAACTGGGGAGTGCTGTGCAGGCACCAGCTCCGCACAGGAATGCAGACATGGTGCCCAGGATCGAGGCCAAGAAAGGAAGTGGACTGAGAGATGGAGAGGATGATGGAGGGACAGGAAGTGGGTGGAAAAGGAGTTCAGACATGTTACATGCACATTACCAGCTCCTCACGAGGAATGTGAACAGTATGTGCTGTGCACATGTGCTAATAAACCAAGCTAAACTAAGATGGAAAAACGATCCAAGGTGCCCACCCAGCCTTAGGTAGAAATTTCCTCTGAGCGGGGTGTCGTTACCGCATTCTGGTAGCTCAAGACTGTAAATTTAAGTTCAGCTTTGGAAACCTGGTAATTTAGAGAGATTCTGTCTCAAAAAAGCGAACAAATAAACTTTAAAAGGGGTTGGTAACATAGCTCAATGTGAAGGTCATTGTTGAATCCCAAGGGCTCCAAACAAACAAACAAACAAACAATCAAATCTCTTCTGTCATACAGTCCTGGCCATTTCTGCAGACACCTTTGCCTCGGTTGCTGACTGGCTGTTCTGGACGCTCCTCTGTAGAATGAAAAAGCTGAGGAAATGCTTTCTGATGATGCTTGGCACAGCAGGCAGGGTCTCCTTTTCTTCTGCAGAGGAGCATGGAGTATCCAAGACTCTGCAGCTCTGGTCCGATGGGAACCCCAAGGTGCGGCTGAGCCACACTTACGCCCAGCATCTGGGCAGGAGTGAATGCTGGCTTGGCGTGGGTATTGCAGCTACTGCTTGGCCACCTCTCATGGCTCTCCTCCAGCAGTGGGACCAGTGGGAACATGACCCACTCCGGAGGGAGGCTTGGATGGCCATGAGCCAAGCAGGCCGATGCCAGGGAAGGGCCAGCAGGGGAGGGGTGGGGTGAATGCACAAAAGAGGAATTTTTTTTTACAGATGTGAAGAAAACAGCCAAGTACACACCTTGGGTCCTTTCTCTGCAGTACGTTTTAACCCATTACCTTAGAGGAGGTCTGTAGTTGTCGCCCCCTAAATGTGAGGTCAGATGCTTGTTTGGTCACGTGATTTCTAATAGTGAACTTTTAATAGATTCCTTTCTTCTCTTTTTAACAGGCCTGGGAAAGGAGCTTAAAACTAGACTGCTATCAGACCCTTTATGAAACATGTGGGGCTAATTACCCTTCTAGAAGGCCCAGAATTTTGATTTTTTTTAACATTTTAATAGAACATAGTTCAAGTCTCATAAATGCTTAAATATGTAGTCATAAAGCTTGAGGTGTCCCCCGGCACCACTGTCTGCTGATTAGCAGGCAGGCTCTGCAGAGCCTCACACTCAGTCTCTGCCTCGTGCACGGCTTGTTCTGCAAGCTGGGCCCAGAGACTTCCCACATTCTGCAGGACAGATGATGTTATGAAGCCCATGGGGATAAGTGGCCAGGGTCACCCTGGAAATCTTGCCACCTCCCATTTTCACAGCTGAAGGCTATGTGCCTCGTTGTAGGGCTAGACTCCTTGTCTAGCTAACCCAGCAATTGGTCCTTCCCTTCCTTGCTCATGACTGCAGACTTGGAGGAGGAGGCTTGACCAAGCTGGGGTCAAAGGCCCAGCTTCACCTAAATCCTGGTTTATACAGAAGAGAAAGGGGCCCTGTTCCTATAACCTTGCCCTGACCCAGCATTCTTGGGAAGGCTGGTGACATCCAGAGGCCTAGGCAAATCTTCTGGAACCCAGGAGCAAGAAGAATGAACTCAGCTGGGCTTTTGCAGGCAGGTCTTGCCTGACCACATGGAAACTTTCTGATGGATGAATCAAAGGCTGAGTGAGAACAGGAAGTGGGTTGTAGGGTTTACCCAGAATCCCCATGGCTACTGCTGCCATCTTGTCAGCAGGTCAGTGAATGCTGGAGAGTTTTCTTACTTTAAGAGAATATAAGTGTTCCTGTGTTGCTGCCACATGTTTACTGTATTTGCCTAACGCACTTTCTCCAAGTACCATGGTGTCATTTATTCCCTGAATAAATTTCACTTCCCTTAATCTAAAAGCTTGGTGGTAACTGGCTAATATTTTAGTGATGCCTTACTGAGGGAATGTATTCTGGTCTTTCATACCCTCTCATTTATCTCTACTTTTTCTTTTTAATAGTACTAGGGATTAGGGCTGGGGAATTAGCTCAGGTGGTACCATGCCTACCTTGGAAGCACACAGGCCCAAGTTCAATCCCTGGTACCACCACCCAAAAAAAAAGTACACTCTGAGGGATTGAATCAAGGACCTTATGCACAGACCTACACACTCAGCCTTTAAAAATTAAAAAAAAAATTTTTTTTGAGACAGAGTCTTGCTAAATTGTTCAGGTTGTCATATGGGTCTTCCTGCTCCAGCTCCCAAGTAGATGGAATTTTAGGTGTGTGTCACTGCACATTGTTCTGAATTCTCTTCTCTTCCTGTCCTTCTTCTTACTAACCAATGGAGTGATTAATCAGTTAAAGGT
This sequence comes from Petromus typicus, assembly GCA_004026965.1. NCBI lineage: Eukaryota > Metazoa > Chordata > Mammalia > Rodentia > Petromuridae > Petromus > Petromus typicus. Next base: position 77,422 of record PVIR01000652.1, on the reverse strand, counting down.
CCGCATGCCCAACTTAAAATGAACATATAAAAAATGACAAAGTAAGGTACAACGAGTCAGTCAGTCAACATCTACCTACCTGTCCACTTAGCTACTCATCCACCTATCTATCTGTCTGTCCTCTGCCTGGCTTTGTCCTGAAGACATAGCACTCAACAGCAGAAGCTCCAAAGTGCTTTATGGAAGCTAAGGCACAGAAAGGAGGAAGTCCAACACTAAACAATGACCACAAACAAGAGGAGAGCTTGTGTGGGGAAGCATAAAAGGATTCAGGATGCCCCTGAATCCTTGGACCTCGCAGGAGGAGATCTGATAATGGGCTATGCAAGGCCATCACTGCAGCCATCAGTCAAAGTGCATCCAGAATGCTGGGTAAGAAGGAGGGGTTGCTTTTCCTTAGCATGTCAGGCAATGGAAACTTTGCAAAGAGAAGCAGAAACTGGAGCTCAGGGGCTCAGAGAATGATGCACAGAGGATCTGATGGCAGTGGAGACTAATTAAGAGCTGATAGAAAGACATCTGTGTACACTGTGCTGCCCACTTAAGCTTCACTGCAGGTCTTCGGCTCCATTTTAACCGAATAGGAAGCTGGGACACAGAGTCCTCCCTGTGGCCTGAAGTCCTCCCTTCCTGCAGGTTGTGGTAGAGTTGGGAAGGCCTTGAATGATCAGACCAACCCATACTGTGGTTGTGTGGAGTGCCTACAGGGTTCTGTATGGACTGGGTTTTCATTTTCATTAAAGATACATACATATTTTAAAATTATAGCTGACATCATGTTTACTATTTTTACTCAGACAAATGCTGTGTTATGCTCAAGATCTGTGTGTGATGGTTTTGATCTAAAATATCCCTCAAAGCCTTCAGAGGTAGGGCCTGCAGAAGGCTCATCCACTGAAGAGGATCACAGCTTGTGCTCAAGATCCTCTTGAGAAGAGGGTCTAACTGAGGAACTGGTCAGGGAACATGAGCTTGGAAACTCTCTTGTCCTCGGTCCCTTCCTTTCTGGCTCGCTTCCTCTTTCTCTTTTCCTGACCACTGTGGGGTAAGATTTATTCTTCTATGCTTCTGCCAGGACGCTTCTGCTTGGCCACAGGCCTAAGGCAATGGAACCAGCTCCCCATGGACTAAACCGGTGAAACCATGAGTCCAAACAACCTTTCCTCCTTTTTCTCATGTATTTGGTCAGAGTGGTAGGAAGTCATCGGCATATCTCAGTGGAGGCTGCCAGTCACTCATCTGCCCAAGCCGGGCTTGAACTTGTGGTCCCTCGTGTGGGCCTCCAGCATGCTGGGATGAAGAGCATGTGCCCCAGGCCTGGAAGAGTGAAAGGATTTTTAAGGTGGGAGTGGGAACAATGTACTTGATCATTCAAATGTTATGACAGCATTTGCAGTAGGGTTGGCACTTTCTCTAAGGACAGCTGTTTGCTAGAGCTCAGAAACTGTGATGTGATCATTTTTAGTACTAATTACATCTTTTATTGAATGAATACAATTCAAAACATACCATCAAATGGCGTTTGATTACTATGAAATGGCTTTCAAAGACTTTTGCTTTCAAAAATCAGTGTACTCAGGAAAGCTAGGTCTGTGGTTGATGCCCAGATAAAGCAATCAGTTGACTCCTGGTACAGGGGAGTCTCCAAGAGGACTATTGTCACATTCTACTGATAAAGCGCACAGGGTCAATGAGACACGTTTCTGTTTGCTTTCTAAAACTTAACTTTCTAAGCATTCTCACAGCCACTTACTTCACACTACGATTAGTACATGGCTTCAAGGTGAGCTTCCTTATCCTAGAGGGTCCCAGGAGCTCATGTTCAGGACCAGCCTGAAGCAAAAAACTCTGGATCTTTTATTGTTAAGACAAGACTATTGCTAAGACTTTTCAAAAGCTTCAAACTTAAGTTCAGTAACAGCCTTTATGATTTACAGAGCAATTTCATATTTCCCCTAGTAAGTGAGGATCACACATTTCTATTTTGTTAATGATGACCCTGCTACAGTATTGGTCTGGGGTGCTGATGAAAGTCTTGCTCCATAGCTGGGTTCCTTGGGGAGGTGGGGGAGCAATTAAGAGGTGGAGCCTAGCAGGAGGACTTATGTCACAGGGGCATGGCTTTTAAGGAGGTTGTGGGATTCCAGCCCCTCCTCTTCCTCTCTGCATCTGGGCCACAAGGTGAGTGGTTTTCTCCATGATGGGCTGCCTCGCCACAGGCCCAAAGCCACAGGGCCAACCTGTGAGGCAAAATGATCATCTTGGGTACTGGTTACGCCAATGTGTAGCTGATTGACAGACGCCAAGGCTCTGAGGGGCGAAGGGGCATTTGCATTATACAGTATTAAGGGCACCATGCTGACCTTCACCTTAAATTCTCTGACTCCACACTGCACATGAACTGCTGTGACATCTCAGCATCTCATTTCAGGAGCAGATTTAGATTTAGACATTCACATCTGTGTACTTTCCTCTTTGGAATGCATGAGATGAGATGCTAGTCATTTCCATGTCATCAAGAGTCAACACTTCTCGTGACAGATCCCAGCGTCTCGGAAATGTTTCTTTAATTAGCAGCATCACTGAGTTCGCACTGCTCAGATTCTTTCTTTGGGAAAGTCCTCTGGCTCATTGGATCTGACCCTAACTGTGTCCAGGATCCTCCTCCACCCACAGCTAGCCCCTCGGATATGAAAAACATGCACACACCCTAAAGTCCTGTTTCAGATGAGCGGCTAGAGGGACTCGGACCTCCCCTGAAGGTGGAGGCTTAAAGGAATGGGACGCTGACCCTAGTGGTTGCGACCAGCTTGCTGATATTTCTGGGTGATGGTACTTTTGGCAGCATTTGATTAGTGACTAAAGCCTGGTTTTAATTTGAGATGGTCTTAATTTTCACAGATTTCATTTTTGTCTCCTGTTGTTCCTTTCACCGAGACGGAACAAGTTCAATACTTGTTGTGCTTTAGGAGACAGGAAAGCAGGACGGGTCTGCTCTTTTCATTTAAGGAGTCTGCAGTAGGTTGAAAAATGTCGTTGCAGGCTGAATGGGCCTGCAGAGAACAAAGGCATCACAGATATCATCACCCTATGTGTGCTGGACAGTTTCTGACCTCTACCCCGATGCTCAGCCCCTGCTGACCACGCCCTCTTCTCTCCTCTTAAAATAGGCCACCCTTGCTTCTGCCTGAGGACTTCAGAGCTTGGTCTTCCCTCTGTGTTCTAGTTTTTCTTTTCTTCCTAGACGCCCACTTGGGTTGTTCTTTGCCAGCACTTGGGTTTCTGCTCAGACGTCCTCATGTCAGGAAGTTCTTCCCTGTATCTTATTTGTCTGCTTATCATCTCCTACCCCACAAAATGAAAGCCCACTTTCTATTTGGAAGTTATACATGAGAACATGATGGTACTCAAACAAGTCTTCAATCCTAAGGGAGTATACCACAAGAAGAGAGTAAACTCTTTCTGGGGTTACCCATTTTGGGGCAACAAGGAGCCAGAGAGACTGGCAGAGAAGTGAGAAGGCATGGAGAGGAAGGGCTAAGGTGCTGGGCATCTGGGCAAAGGCACAGAAACTCTGGGGCCGAGGGACACAGTCCTGGGTGTGGCCGCTGGCAGGTCACCTTGGGTCTCAGGACATGTGGGGGCAGAAGCTGTGTCTGCAGAGCCCGAGCAGTGGGCAGCCCCAATGTGCTACAGAAATAGTGCTGCTTACTTGGAAAAGGAGTTAGCTGGAGTGTGATCTTGAGAGTGCAGCAGGCTTGGAAAGTGAACTTTTTAGGGTCCACGAGGAGCTCTTGTTTTAGTGCACAAAGGAAAACCTTGGAGAGAGGCACTGCAGACAAGGCTGAGATGGGGACAGTCACTGCAGGGGAGTGGAAGGGGCCATCATGTCCTTTCAGGAGGCCCCACCCTGACCCACTGGACTCTGCGTCACCATCTGAAATTTCACTGAAGGGCTAGGCCAGCATATCCGCTCTGCTTTCCTAAGCTTTAGAGATTTTTTAAAAAAAACATTCTTGAAGATAGTCCTCTTAAATTAGGAACTGGCGTGTTTTGGAGCCAGCTAAATCTGGTTTAACTTAATATCTTCAAGATGACTCAGAAGCGACTGCTTCACACTGTGTTTTTCCCCTTTCATGCTTTTCAATTTCTAATTTTTCAAGTAATCTAGGTTCATTGTTAAAAAGGAGGGGCACAGATAGTGAAAGGAAGTTAGAGCACACCTGTATTTCACCACCCAGAAGTAGCTGCTTTGTTACAGTGTGGTGACAAAGAGCATGACTTCCGGAAGCACCTGCCAGGGTCAAAATTTGGTTCTGTCTCTCCTACTGAGAGGCAGTTGCAGGGCAGGTAAGTGGTGCTGGGGTTGGAACCCAGAGCCGTGTGCATGCTGGGCAAGCGGTCTCCACTGACTTCACCCCAGTCCGGACTCCGTAAACCTGAAAGCTTGGGATGGTGGTGTCAGTCATGGCTGGCTGGGCCGAGAGGGTACAGCAGGCAGTCCCGGGATCCAGCTGAGCCTGGCACACAGGAGGGAGTGCGGTGTCTGTCCCATCAGATGCTCTGCACATGCGCACTCTTGTTTCCAGTGAAGCTGGGATTGCTTTGCACAAGCAATGTTTTCCCTTCTCATCCTATTGTTGTTCCCATTTGCTGTCAGCCACTGAACATTTTCTTGTAGCATCTCCTACATTTCCCTTCTAATTCTAAAAGGAGCTGTGCTTACAATTCACTGGAGAAAGTGATGTGGCTGATACTGGCACTAAACGTGTAAGGAGTCCACAATCACCACACCGGAAGCTGACTCTACACAAACTCACTCTAGGGCACTGGCTGGCGCACACTCTTCCTCCTCCACACAAACCTGACCGGGAGCCGAGTGAGGGATGTGGCGCTGCAGACTGGCAGGGCGGTTTTCAGCTCTCTCTCAGCCTGTGCTGCTTCCCTTAGGGATGTGTGGGGAAAGGCGCTGAGGTTTCCTGTTATGCTCAGCAGCTCTGGCTGTACAGGGAAGTGGCCAGCACCGTCAGCCCACTCTGGCACTTCCTGTACCCCGCTGGCTGCCCCACTTTGTGACCAGGGTTCCTGCGGAGCCCTGCCACATAGGCATGCAGAGTTCAATGAAGACCTACAGGTGGGTCTAATCCCCTGTGCCTCGCTTGAGTGCTGTTCTTCTGGCTTCACGCCAGCTTCAGGTCTCCACACCAACCTGACCTTTATTATCCCCTGGTGGGGGATACTCTGGGGTACAGATAGGACAGACATCAGGAACACCTCGTCTTTAAAAGCAAGTGGAATTTTCTTCTACTAAAGAGCATTGGCTTCAATTTTTTTTAACCATGGACATAATTTTCTTTTTTCAGACAGGCCTCATTTTTCAAGTGTCACAAGATCTTAGCAAAGCATACATCATATTCAATCATGTAAGGTGAGGTAGTCATCCAGCCTGATTTTAATAATTCTGCTCTGAAGTGTCCATTTGACGGGCTATCCATCCTCCTCCTGGCCCAGGTTACTGAAGTCGGAGTGCAGTGGGGATGGGCACAGCTGAGGCTGAACGAACATTTACTGCTGCTCCAAGCCATCTCCACTCTGCACAGGCCTGGGCGCTGACCCTCAAACTCCAGCCTGCAGCCCCCTCTGTAATCAGAAGCACATTGCCACTGAAGATGTAGCGCCTGATGGAAGGCTATTTGCCAACATGGAGCCAGTGCCCCACCACGCTCTGCTTTGTTTTGGAATTTCAAGCGTATCACAGGCTGTACAGAGAAACTGTTCCATATGTGGGGACACCCAGCCCTCCAGAGTGAGCACAGCAGGAGGGCGGGGGCTGGGCACAGGCCGCTGGAGCATGAGGCAGTGTGCACAGAGAATAATTCTGTGGTCTCCCATTCTTGATTTGAAATTCGTAATGCATGTGAGAAATGTCCAGGTGGTTTTTATTTTAAGCTTTTCAAATCCATCTCTAAAGCTGCAGTGAAGGGCCTTCCTAGGAAAGCCAGATTCCCTGGAGTGCTTCAGGGATGGATCAAGGATTAATAACGAAACAAGCCTTTTACTGAGCACCTTGCGTGTGCTATGCTATGTGCTGAGCATTTGATGGAGGCCTCTTCCCTTCAAAATCAGCCTCTATGTGCTCGATGTGACCCGTGTTATAGAAAACACACTAGAGACTAACGACAGCTAAGTAGTAGCAGGGACGAGAAGAGGAGCTGGCACCAGAGCCCTCTCAGCCTGACAGGATTTCCAGGGTGCCATGAAAGGAAACAGAAATAGCCACACAGACCAGCTGTGCATTTCCGGGGCACGTTCTCCAACTAGAAGAATAGTAGTGAATTTTAAGATTTAAATAAACTGAGTTTTCTGGTATCATAGGATTTTGTGGAACAGTGGGAGGTCAGATCAGAAGCAAAACACACAGAGTTCAGGGTTGATTCTGGATGTCCCCCAAGCCTTGTGAAAATGATGTGGGGCTACTTTTCTGAGGAGCTGAATCTAGTGTGGATCCTGGGATTAAGGGCACATGGTCGCGGCACCACCACGTGTGGCGGAGTGGACTCCAGCCCTACCCTGGAGTCTGAATAAGATAAAAAATCAGGAAGCCACTGTGAAGGTTTCTCGTTGCCTTTGCTGCCTTATGAACACCACACTGTTCCTCCTCTTCGAGGCCTGTTTGCCACCCCTGCCCCAGAGTAGGCTGATTATGGACTGAAACTTCTAAGGACTGTAAGACAAATAAACTTTCCCCTCTAATTTTGGATGCTGAGCATTTTGTCTCAGCAGTGACAGAAAAGTACTAAGACACACTAGTGACACTCAGCTGTCGGCCCTTAGGAATGCTTGGCTGGGGGCGGGGCCTGAAAACTGAGGCTCACCATCCCGTTCAGATGGGACTCTTCACCGGCTCACATCTGCTCACCGAAACTCTGGACCTTCTCCTCCCCTCACAGCAGGAGGTCCTGAAGGGAAGCGGATGCTGACCTCAAAGCCTGCCAGCCCACAGAGGACGGGCCAGGCTTCTGCCCCGCCCAGCAAGGGTGCAGGACATCAGCTTGGTGCCTGGCTCAAACTGAAGGCTAACCCCCCAGACACACACGCTTGGGGTCGCAGCCACGCTGGCTGAGACTTCAGCACAGGCAGAGTCCAGGCCCACCTGCTGTGTGGGGAGCTCCGTGGGCGGTTAGATCTATGGTCTCACTTCCGCCCTCACGCCCCACGCACCCTTCCTTGGTGTGCTGCTGTCTTTTCAGCCCCCGCCCCACTCTCTCTCTTCCCCGATTCACCTTGGTTCTGCTGTGGAGACCGGCCTGTCCAACCTCTTGTCTATTCTACTTCCTCTCAGAAGGTTGCTTTTTCCTCTGAAATCCACCCGGACTTATTGTCCAGACCTTCACTTGCCCTGTGAGCTACTGCTGTGTGTTACTAGTTATCTTTTACCACTCAGCTGACTAATGTACAGCTACGCCAAAAGCTGCAGCAAGCAGTGTGTCTGGTCCTTTCATGGTTCTCGGAACTAGGATGCAGCCGGGCTGCAGTCCACTAACTTTGGTGACTGACTGTGGTGGCAGTGTGCATCTCAGCTATGGCTGCCTCTTATGGACTGATTATTTTCTGTCAGAGTCGAGCTAAGCGCTCTGTGAACAATCTCATTCATTACTATAAAATGTGAAGTGGTGTTGTCCTTGTCTGACAGAGGGGCGAAGGAATAGAAGTAAAGTAACAAGATGGTAACCACGCCAGTGACAGGGCTCAATTGAGTTTCGGCTAGTCTCCGGCATTCGGGCCCCACCCCACCCTGACTGGATCCAGAAGTCCGGATGGCTGACTGAACAAGAGAACAGCAGGGCAGCCACACTTAAAGCTTCCACAGAAATACAGGTTGGCCAAGCCAGGCCAGGCCAGGAGAGCGGCAGGGAGGGCTCCACAGAAGGAGTGGTTTCTCACATAACCCTCTGTGTGGACCTGAGCCCCAGACCCCAACCTCAGCGTCAGGTGGACTGGCCTTCAATCCTGGCTTTGCCTTCCCTAGCTGTCTGGTCCTGGCCCTGGTCTACAAAGCTCTCAGGGCTATTTCCTCAGGTGTCACACTGGACGGCAAGGTCTCTCCCTCCTTCCATGGCTTTGAGGACCAAACAGATACGTGCAGGGCACATATGTCAAGCACTCTGTGCGTGTCAGTTATGTGCCAGGCATCTTGAACCATGGCCCAATTGGCACATGCCAGGCTTACAGAGAGATCTTTCAGGCCGTGCACAAGGAAGAGGCAGGAAACTGCAACTGGACAGATGGGACAGACAGGGAGAGTCCATCCTTAGGGCTCCATGACCTTCCACAGCCCAGTGAGCCGAGCCTCCCTGACTGAGCAGTTTCCTCCGATGGCCATGGGGCCAGGGTGAGCAAAGGAAAGAAAACCCTCCCAGGGAGACGTGACCAGGCTCACATGGTGTGTGCCCTTGTCTCGTGACCACCTCTGCATTCTGACCCGAGCAGCTGACCCGAGCAGCGGAGCTGTCAGTCAGCACAGCCCCTGGGCCCCTGCGCCCCTGGGACAGCGACGTGCTCAGAGCCACACTCCGGCTGCACCCACCATTTCCTTTGCAGCCGAGGTGTAGCCTTGACAGAGGGGAGCGATTACGCTGACTAAGATGACACGTGGCTCATTCTCAGCAGTGGCTCTGCATGGTGTCTCACTGGACAGCCCTGGTGGGATTGACAGCAGTACACACTGTTGATGTGAAAGTCCTCAGCCAGAGCCCCTTCCCCATCAGAGGGAACCAGACAGTGTCCATCCATAGTCAAAAGCTGTGTTTTTAGTTTTAAGACTTGGTGCCATTCCTTGAGATGCTAAATAGCCTTGAGGCCTGTCAGGGGCATTTCAGGAATGACCAAGTTGCAACATGACCAGTGAGTTAACTTCTAAGGGCTTATCCTGGAAGATGGGACAGACAGGGCGCATGTCCGGTGACCTCAGTGTAGCACAGAAGTTACAAGGAGGCCATGCCAAGCTCCAGTGTACCCTCGATTTCTGTCCCAGCACACAGTGAGTGCCGGCCCCTGAACATGGTGTCAGTCACAATCGCCCATGGCTGGGTGTCATCAAGCTCTTTCTCTTGCCCAGAGTGTGCTCAGGGGTGGCCGGCGTTTTTATTTGGGCCAAGGAAGAGGATGAGGCACAGATAAGTTGACTCTGCCCAGCAGACCTGTAGAAAAGCCCCAGGGGCTTCCCAGGAACAGCGGATCAGGAACCAAAAGCTTGCCCTCGGACATGAAGAAAGCTCACCAAGGTGAGGGGAGGGCATCCTGCCCTCATATCATAGCATACATGATATCATCCCTCTGGAGGGATCCAGAGGACAGAGCGCTGAGGCTTCCAGAAATTGCTGTGCTCTTCACTCTACTGGGAATCCCCTGCTCCCTCAGACACAAAATTCCTGCTTAAAAGCCTGGGTTGAGCCTCTTTCCTGGCATAATTGTTGATCAAAATCTTCCCTAAATTTCTCCTATAAAATTAAAGGCAGAGCACTATAGTTATGATAATAATTCTATACTGATTCTGGAGACAGGTTTGTTTGGTTTTGGAATTAAAGGATGTTGTTTTATATTCTCATTTCCTACATGAGATAAAGGGAAGGAACCACCTTCCAATTTTCTTTTACTCTGTAGTAAATGAATAAATTGATACTAACAGCTTACCATTGATAAGCACGTATCATTTATCAGCCTTGGTCTAAGTACTTTATGTAAATACCTCATGCAGTCCTAAGCACAACACATAATAAATTGTGTTAGCATTTCCATTTTACAGACGAGAAGATTTGGACTCCATAGGTAAATATTTTGTCTTCAGAATCATCACCTAGGAGTTGGGACTTATATTAGTCTACCTATTTGTAGTTTTGCTTCTCTTGGTTTTGTTATCTGTAGTCAATTGTATCCAAAAATACTAAATGAAAGATTCTAGAAATAAGCAATTAATCAGTTTTAAGTTGTGTGCTGCTCTAGCAGTGTGACAAAGCCTCTCCCACCCTACATGGATGGACAGTCTTCCTGCCTGGTGTCCATGCCAGCACCTGCCTGCCCACAGGTCATGGTCCATGTGACAATATTTGTGTTCAAGCAACTGGGGTTTCCATAACACTGTTCCAGAGTGCAAGGGAGATGCTGGCAGTTAAATACACCAGAGAGAGGCCATAAAAAGTTTTGCCTACTATATTTTGAGAGAGGCTACATTCACATAATATTATTAGAATACATTATTAGGATTGTTGTATTTTATGAGTACTTGTTATTAGTCTTTTACTGTGTCCAATTTACAAAATTAAAATTTATCATAGATTTGAATGGATAGGCAAAAACCTGAGAGCCTACAGGGTTCAGTGTTCTCTGAGGTTTCAAGTAGCCTGTTGGCATCCTGGAATGTCTCCTGTGTAAAGAACAAGGGTCACTCTGACCAGCACATTGCCTCTGTGGGACATTTCCTCAGCCCAAGCAGGCGGCTCTGGAGAAGCTGGTCAGCTGCTTGCCCTGCACTGGCAATCAGGGGCAGCCCTGTGACTGAATTCCAGCCAGTGAGACATGCAGATAGGGTGCGCCCTTCAAGGCCTGACTTGGCAGAGTCTTCCACTGAGGCTCCTGTGTTCTCGGTCCCCCTCTGCCAGGTGAGTGCAAAAGACATGGGGGCTCTGGGGGAGGGGGGTCACAGCATGACACTGAGTGGCAGCCTAAGCAGTCTACCAACTGGATCGAGTTGAACTCTGAATCAGTAAGAGATGTCTACTGAATAAGTCGCTGAGTTCTGAGTAGTCTGCCATAGAATCAGGTTTCTTGGATTGATGTACGCTATGATAAAACTGACTAACGTGCACAATAACAAGCTGCTGAGTGGACATAGTGCCAGAACTGCCGCTGTTCTAAGCTTTGCACTTTCTCTCAGTCTGCTGGGGAGCGGCCACGCAGGGCCATGCCCCTCTGGCTCACAGAGATGGTAAGGAGACCCATATCCTGTTCCATCCTTCAGAGGGAATTAGCACAACATGAAAATAATCAGATTGCACAATAATCAGTCATTGGAAACCCATCTGCCATGGCGATGAGCTCAGCCCTTTGGGAATGAGGAAATTTCCAAAATAGGCCAGTTGGCTTCCTGGGTCCAGGGGTCATCAGGAGGTACCCAGAAGTGTCCAGTGGTCAGACAGTACGGGGCATTACTGTAGTGACTCTAGTGTGTATACCTGCTGAGTAAGGACACGTGCTAAGCCTCACAAGTTCAGCATGCATCCTGTCTGCCGCACAATTCCAGGCTGACAGCAAATGTCAGCGTGAGCTTCTGCCTCCCGCCTCCGCCAAGCTCCCAGCTCAGGGCTGCCTCCCCAGGAAGCCTTCCCTGGCACCTCCGCAAAAGTGACTCTCCTGTTGTTGCCTCTTAGACCACAAATCTCCTTATTGTTAAAGAACCAACCTGCAACTTTATCTTTTTTGCATAATTACTACTGTATGAACAATTTCAAATGACGAGTGAATATCAAGTCTCCACTGGGTGGAGCCTCTGTGAGAATATGAAATCACACTTATTCACTTTGCTCTCGTCCTACCTCCAGAACCAAGTGTGCTACCTGGCACAAAGAAGATCCATGCATTATTTATTAGATGAGTGAGTAAGCACTTGAATGAATGAATGAACCTTCCCTTAGTTAATGGGAAGCTGAAAATGCCACACCTGGATTCACTGTGAAAGTTGGAAACAGGCTTTAGGATAGTCCACTGTGCACGGCCACTTGCCCTCTCCTTCTGAGTGAATTCACTGAAGGAGACTGCCCACACAAACGGTCACCTGCACAGCAGACGAGGACCCCAAAGCACAGGTCTCCGGTGCAGTTGCTGGGCTCCCCCAGAGGAGACGCCACCTATCCCGGAGCCACTCCCCAAAGTCCTTGCTCATAAACAAAGACCACAGCACTCACCTCCTGGAAGTGCTGAAAATCAGAAAGTAAGAGAACACCTTTGAAAAGATTCTGTAAACTCTTCAAAAATGTGCATATCCAGTGTCTCGCACGAGTGAGCCCTGTCTCTGAAATGGCGGGGCTTGGAAAAGACGAGAGTGGGATGTTCTGAGGACACAGGCACGAAGCCGCTCTAAGGCTACAGGACAGCAGGGGCCCCCGCTGTGCTCAGAGATCACACGACCCCCTTTTCTGACAAGAGCAGTGCAGCACTGGCCAGGACCCGATGCCCTCTCCAGGCTCAGGAGGGTGAGGGCCCGGCCCAGAGGAGTGAGGCCGAGGCCTTGCAGGCTGGCTTCTGACTTGCCAGTGAGATGCTCTTTTCTCATTGGAACAAGGAAAACCCCTATGAAGGAGAGTGAAAGCATCAAGAGTGACAGATTTGCTTTCTGTCCTTCTGTAAGGATGCACCTCTGTGTCACCACGAGAAAGTACCACGGCCAGTCAGGATGCTGGAGGTCAGTCACAGGGTGGATATACAGACACACTGCCTCACAGATGAGCACAAGCACCTGGAATGGTGGCGGAGAGCGAAAACACAAAAACGTGCCCTTGACAAGGAAATCTAATCAACTTGATAATTGTTTCTGTTTCCCCCCATATTACAGATCGTCCAAGAGCCGCATGCGAGCATTAAATAACACACAGGCCTTGCCCTTTGAGAGCGTACATCATTGTGACGAAATGATGAAAGGAAGCAGCAGAAATGGCAAACTGAAAATCAAGGCTCAGCTGTCCACATGTGGAAACATTTGCCTGAATCACGTCCTCCTGCATGGTCCAGACTGTCGTGCTAGCTACTCCAGACGACGTGAGGGAGACCCCAAGACCTGTCTGACTGGGGAACCGGATTGACCTCAGGAGAGCCGAGCCTGGCCTGCTGACGGGTGTGAGACTGCGTTTGCCACGCATCTTGTATCTCTAGCCGCCCCTGCCCAGCACAGCTTTTGCTTAGGAGGAAACAAGCCGCTCTGGACTCCAGTGCCCAACCTGGCTGATGAGACCTTGCTTGTGGGTGAGAAATGTGGGGTCTGTGGGTCCTAGTGGGCGGCTTGCTCTGCGGTCTGCAAAGGGCCCATGTTCAAGCACTGGAGATCGGGGTGGGCTCCCCAAGTTCCTAACACCCAGATGGGCATGAGGGACGAGCCACGGATGGCCCTAAGACCCACAGCTTGGAAGAACAGCATGTGCCCCGTGACCCCCTCAAGAGTGCCTATACCCAGAAACCAGCAGGAAGAACGGGCCTGCCACCTCTTGGAGGCTGTCAGCAGGCGCTGGAAATAAAAAACAGTTTACAGCTCTTATGAGGGGCACAGTTTCTATAAATGGAGGGAAAAAATCCAGAAAGAACTTTTTTTTAAAAAAAGGAACAGCATCCAACTTTAAAAAATAATCGAAAACAGACTTACATATGCCATACATATGTGTTCCACATCTCTGAGGCCAGAGCAGTTTATGGTGGGTCAATAATTGAGATCATTCATCGTATTTATGTTGTTTTTCTTGCAGCTTGAACTGCAGAGTCAGGAGTAAGGTGGGCCTGGGCTCCAGGCAGAGGGCATAGAGTGATTTATCAGGAAATTTAACTTCAGGGCTCCTCATTTCATGGTCTCTTTCAAGTCTCTGGGGCATTTCCCAGCCATATGGTCATTTTTGCGAAAGTGAGATATTTTTGTTGTTATTAGATATGACTAATTTCCCTTTCCATGTTGCCTTCCCCTCTGTGGTATGTACCCTCTTGATCAATAGCATTGGAATGTCTGTGGGCATTTCGGGAATTCAGCTACGCTGAGCAGAGACTCACGTGGTCTGGAGTATGGACAGGCCAGGCCCCCGGAGCCACACCAATATGACAATGGCTTCTAAAGGCAGCCAGGGCCACAGTGCTGGCCTGTGACTCACCCACAGGAGGACTGCATTTCACAGCACTGGGCATGAAGGCTTGCAGAAGAGAAATAAGATTATAAACACCATAAGCCAGAATCGAGCATGGGGAGAAATCATCTGTCACTACCCTGGTGAGACTGAGAGTGAGTTATCTGTCATAATCCTGAGCTACACGGGGGGAATTACTCCCCTCCAGATGTGTGCATGGTATATAGCACCTCAGGACCTTTTTTTAACTGCAGGAAATACCAGTGGGCTTCCCCATCATTCTGTGTCTGGGAAGCACACCCCTCTACTGTAACCCTAAGCACCAGGCCTGTTCCACAACACCTGCACCTCAGAGGAATGCACAGGTCCTCCCAGATTCCCCCATCATTTGAAATCTACACAAGAAAGACGCCATTCTAGACTGCTGGTGCCTCCTGCCCTCCTGCCAGGTCATTGCTCCTGCCCTCATTTCTAGGTGCCCACAATGTCTGCTACAGTTGTTTCCTTACTGGCCGAGCTACGTTCTGACCACTACCACAAACGCACCGGCAGCACCTGCCCCAACATACCGCTCAGTGCGGTTGATCCACTGTACAGCGATCCTGCAGCTGCCTGGGTGCCAGGTCTGGGCCGCCACTGACCAGCCTCAGGAGAGATTGATAGGCAGTGCTAGTCCAGGCAAAGATCAAAACCACAAGACCCAAAGCACAGTTCCCACCGAGTATGTGTCAGTTCTGAACAGCTGTAAAGTCAGAAACTCGGGGTCAGACAGCGCGAGCCAGAGATCCTCTAAATAGCAAGTCCTGCAGACATCAGGCAGCATATTTAAAGTACAGACTGCCAGATGTTCTTCATTAAACTGAAGGAGGGGTTTGCCACATCATGTGTGTGTGTATGTGTGTGTGTGTGTGTGTGTGTGTGTGTGTGCGTGTGTGTATTTTTATTAACTTTGATTTTAATCACATGTGTATGGGGCTGGTGTGATAACTTGATCGATAATCCAGTGCATATATTCAGTGTGACCTATAAACTGCCTGTCTGGGCCCAGTGAAGCTTTCTGCTCCCTGGCAGGGCAGGAGGCCCCCAGCTGGACAGCACAGAGCTGTTACAGCAGCCCAACACTCAGCCGGGTTAGTCACCTGCCTCTCTGGGTCAGTCTGAGACTGACAGGAGCATTTAGCCAATGAGAGACTGAGATCCACTGAACACACCCACATGAAACCTGGAAGTGGCCATGCTCCATGGTATCCGAATACACAGCCACACTCAAGTTATACAGCAGTGAGATCCAGGGTGTTACAATAGCATGCTGTGTTTGGATATTCTAAAGTATTTCCAACACACTTTCATTATATCCCTGACTGAGACATACTATGTGGACAGTTTTCTTTGAGCCAAGTTCATTATTCTCAGTCCTTCTGTCAAAGCCTGTGTTTGATCACAACATGCAGTTATTTGGAGCTTGTTGTTGGGGTGCTGTGGAATGAACCCTGGGTTGTCCTGTGAGTCCTCTTCTCAGCACTCCCCTATTACATCTGGAGACGGTGTTTCCAGGTTACTAAGTTTCCCAGGCTGAGCTTGAACTTGACATCTTCTAGCTTCAGCTCTCAGAGAGCTGGGACTATAGGCTTGCTCCACAGCCTCCTCCTTTTGAGGCTGTGAGCAAGTGAAGATTATCTTAAGTGTCCTTCCTAAGCAACCCTCTGGCATTGAACCCTGAGGGATGGGAGGAGGTAGGGGCCGCCCCAGATTGGGTAAGTGAGATGAACTCGGGCCTCTTGTTCACCTGGCCTCCTGAGCTGATCCCCAGCTTAGACCTGGCACTGCCTCCCACACCTTTGGGGACACTCAAGGTCACGTGGGTCTCAGTATTTGCCCCCTTGGTGACCCAGCTGGTGAGGCTGGAGACTGACCATGGTCCAGTACGAGGTGTGCTCAGCCTGTGAGTCCCACTTGTCCCCAAGGCCAGACCATCTACGCTTGGGCTTGTGGTTGGACAGGAGACACCAGCCAGCTTGGAGCCCAGGGGACCAGGCGACACGGCCCCCAGAAAGCCACCTGGCTCTGCCTTGGTTCACAGCCGGGAAACTGAACTCTGAACAGAGGTTTCAGAGCAGCTTCAAATGGGCGCATCAGTCCTGCTGCTCTAGTGTCCCACAGGGGATTTTCTTTTTTGTAGAATTCTTTCAGATTCACAACTTGTCACTGGAAATATTATGGAAAATTTCTGGATGGTTGTCAAATTTGGGGAGATTTATATATCACCCATTAGACACACAGTGGATACTTAGACTTTAAGTGCAAAACCTCATCTCTAGGAACCCTGGGGCACTTCTGCCCAATGAAGAAGAGGGGCAGGTCACAGGGCTGTGTATAGAAGCAGCAGGGCGTGTCACGGGCCTTCAGGACCTGACCCTTTAGTGTAAGTCCAGACATGGCCGGGCTGGGTCTGGTGTCTACCTGGACCAGAGATACTCAGACACAGAGCTCATTAGGGGATTATATACCACCAAAGTACTTGGAAGACGACAAAAGCCAGCTGTGTGGCTGCTCCCAAGCTGTGCAGTGAGCCTGTGAATAAGCACCAGCCTCGGCAGAGCCGACCCGATGAAGCAAACAAGTCTCTGCGCCTTCTGCTCACTTGCCCACCAGGCCTACCACTCCAAGGGCTGGGACGTCAGGCTGGGGGTCTCCTCTACCCCAAGGAAACTGATGCACTTGCCTTCCACTTTTTAAAAATTGATTTTATCAGTATAATTTATAATACTTTATAATACTTTATGATCACATTCAACATTGAGAACTTGTACCTGTACATGGCACATCTTGCCTCATTTTCCCCCATTCTGCTGCCCTTCCTACAACCTCTACCCTCTATGTACATAAATTTGTTTTTTAACTACCAAGTTTTTCTTTCCCTTCTTTACTTTTTCCTACCCCCCCCACCTTTTCTTTAGGACGTTTTGTTTCTATTTCACATTAACTATCATATACTTTGGCGTTCATTTACATCTTCAGTTTTCCATAGTAGAGAAAAGATACGGTATTTACACATCTGTGTTCTATTTATTTCACTTATGAGTATATCCTCAATGTACATCCATTTGAGTATAAATGACTCAAAGTTGTTATTTTTTGTGGCAGCGTAATACTCCATTTTGTAGAAAAAACAAACCACATCTTCTTTATCCAGGCCCCTGTTCATAGGTGTTTGGGCTGTTTCCAAGATTTAGCTATCACAAATTGAGCTGCTAGAAACATGGGTGCACATATGTGGCTGTGGTATGATGCTTATAACTCTTTCACGTATACTTAGCAGAGGAAGGCAGGATCAAATGGGACATCGAGTTCTAGTTTTTTGAGGAATCCCCACACTGACTTCCACAGTGGTTGTACCAGGCTACACTCCCACCAGCAGTGGAGAAGGGCTCCTTTCTTGCCTTCCATTTCTGAAGCACCCCAAACCCTCAGCCCATCTCCTTGGAGGTGCTTCCTGCCTGCAGAAACATCTACAATGGCTATAGCTCGCCACATCCTAACACATGTGGTGCCCAGGTTCAGACCCCCTGCACTGCATCAAACATGCAAACCAACAGAACGCTGGAAAAGCTCTTTTCCCTTCTCCTCAGATTGGACCCAGCTGTGCAAGTCACCGGACAGGAGGTGAGAACAAGGCTCAGTCTGTCGCTCCATGCCCCCGTGCCACAAGTCCCTCTGCCTTACCACCTGACGAGTGCACACACCGACACAGCTAGACACCCACACACCGACACGCACTATCTCTCAGGAGGAAATGTGAGAAGTGTTTGTAGCCAGAAATGCTGCACTTGAGCCCCTGGCCTCTGTCACTTACTCCCTAGGCGGGTGATCCCCTCATCTCTGCTGCGACACACTGGCCTCCTTCCAGACCTGCAGACCTCGAGGCCCTGGCTCCTTGGGAGGATGCCAATGGGGTCCTGGCTCCAGGAGCTCATGCAACACCCGCTGACACTGCCTTCCCACCACTACCTTGCCCAGTCCGGAAAAGTAAGAGGAGTGTCAGGCTCACCTGGCAGAGTGCCCCGGAGATGCACCACACTCTCAGCATTAGCTGCAGCTTCCGAAAGCTCCCCCGAAACAGATCCTCAGAGCCCAGCCAGTGAGGCCCCAACTGCATGGCGTGTCCAGGAGCCCAGCGGCACGGAGCCATGCCAGCTGCAGCCCCGCCTTTGCCCTGCTCCCAGCCCCAAGAACGGGCTGTGTTCTCTCAGTCACAGAAAGTTCCAGTGCCACTGAGCTTGAAGCAGGCGAGGATAAAATGCAGTCAAAACAACTATGCTCCCTCTCCCCCTCCCCCTCCCCCACCCCACTTGCACCAGGGCCCAAACCCTCAGTCCCCTCAAGGGCCAGCAGGAGGCTCCTAAATCCAGACTTTCTCTCTGGGTCACCCAGCACCGGGTGAGACAAGCCTTATGCACAGGTGCTGGCCCCGGGAGGATGGCGCTGTACCTGGAGCTGGCTGGTTTGTTAGGTTGCAGAGAACTTTAGTGAGCAGCGCAAACCCAGAAACACAACAGGGTAACAGAGAGGAGCAGAGGCACTGCAGCCCCAGCATTCCCAAGACATTCCCAGTCTTCTTAACTCTTTAGAATTTGTAGAACCAGGAGGCTCTTCAAGGCAGAGCAAAGACCAAGAAGTCTAATTTTATATCAACCTCAGAGAAATGGCTATTTCTGTGGGTAACTTCTGAAAAACCCAGGCATTTTCTTTGGAAATATCCCAAGTTTAGATTAGGACTTGAAGGGCTGTAAGGAAATGCATCTGGTATATTTAATATCCACAGATAAGATTTCAGAGAATGAATACAGGAGGTCAGGCAACCTATCACTTTCTCCCTCATGATTTTCCACAAAATCCCTGGCCAGCTGCAGAATTTAACCCACGAATCAAGATACATCATGTACAGGTACAAATTCTCAAAGATGAATGTGATCATAATGTATACCTAAAATGTACTGATAAACTCAATAAAAGGAAAAAAATACAGTAGAAAAAAAATGAATTTAGGGGCGGGGATTTGGCTCAGTAGTTCCAGTGCCCGTCTTGCAAGTGCAAGGACCCAGATTCTATCCCCGGTAACCACATACCATACTGGGTGTGGAGACTCATACCCAGAAGCAATCAGTACCACATACGACAGTGCCGGGCATGGTGGCTCAGGCCTGTAATCCCATCACTCGGGAGGCAAAGGCAGGAAGATTGCTGTGATGTGAGTTTGAGGCTGAGTTCAGGGCCAGCCTGAATTACAAAGCGAGACCCTGTCTCAAAAAAAAAAAAAAAAGAAAAAAAGAATTTAACCCAAGATATTCAATTAAACATGTTACAACTCTAGGATTTCACTGTGGTGCCACTGAATCTAGACTGTGAAAATCTGTTTCAGAAAGACATCTGCACCATGATCAATGGATTTTGTCCTGGAGGGTGAGGTTCCACCCAGGTTAGGTTCCAGCAGCGGGAGAGGGTGAATCACAGCATGACCTTCACAGTCAGGAGAAGGGAGTTTAACCTTATGCCATTTCAGCAGAGCCCTAAAAAAATCATGGTCATTACTGAGACACATTTGTCTTCCATACATTTCGTCCATGCACTTACTATTATTTCTTTAAGTCTAACTTCTCAACAGCAAAGTCATAGAGCAGAACCTGCTAACTCACTTTTGTGCCTAAAAATCCCTCCCATGTACCTCACCTTAACTTGGTCTTACCACTTCCTTAGTTGGTACGAAATTAATTAACCTCTCTGACTTCCTCATCTGTACAATAAAAATAATACCTACTTGGTTAGGTTGTTGCAATTTAAGTGAAGTAGTGAATAACAGAGTGTAATATTTTCCAGTACTTATCATGAGCTGGGAACTCCAGGAAGTGCTGTACAGCTCATGAAATGAAGCTCTGAGACTGCTTTAAATTCGTGTTTCTCCAGGTCATCGCTCACTTGTGTTTATGCCTCTGCTGTGGACCTGCGCACTCATCTCATTGGTGCATGAGCACGTGTTTGCTTTCTTCCCTTTCTTTGTGGTGCTGGGGCTGACCTCAGGTTCTTGTGTTCCATGAGCAGACCCCTCCGGCCTCGGCTCACTTTTTTAAATTGAAATTCTTTATGGCAAGTAACGGCCTCAGATAAGACACTGTTTTGGTTCAACCCCTGAAAATGACCGCTTCACTCCCACACTTCTTATTAGAGGCCGGGAAGGCCGTTAAAAATCTCACCTCTCTACAGAGCCTCATTAAGAAAATCAGTGTTATTTAAAAGAGGAAAAAGGAAGGGAGTGGGGGAGGGAAGGAAAGAAGGAAGAAATGGAAGAAAAAAAATTAAAAATTAGTATGGAGCAAACAATATTTCCAGTAACATTAGCTAACGGTCTTGGTATTTTTAGGGAAAAACAAAGGCAAGAGTTATGGTAGTTGCTTCTGCGCTGGCTTGGACTCCCCCTTGGGGGCTCTGGCTGTGAACTGGGCTCCTTTCCAAAGCCTCTAATTATGGAGCAGATAGGGACAGTAGGAAAGGCACTGCTTTATTCTATGGTTAAATAATATGACTTTAAAAATAAAAAAGTTAAATATATATTTAGCTTACGGTCTGGGAATTTCTTAAGTATAAAGGTGCTGTCATATTTTCTCCTTTTAATGCCCAATCCTGACACTAGTAAGATCAACCCCGATGCCCATGGAAGTGCAGGGTGGCAGACTCTGTGTGCCCTTGAGAAGCTGGTGAGAAGCCTGCTGGATCTCAGGCTGCCCTGCACCCACCCTGGCTCTGCCTGAAGGTCTCTCCCTCCACTGTCACAAGGAGACTGTCACAAGGAGACTCCACTTGATGGCTGTGCCCCTGGGCGCAGCTGCCACGGTGCTCTGCCCTGCTGAAAGGGCTCAGCACTCTCAGAGCAGTTAGATGGATACCGACGTGTCCTCCTGTGCCTGGTGTGTGTGTGTGTGTGCACACGTGTCCTTGCACTTACATCCTTGTGAGGATGCACGCGTGCATCTGTGAGCCTGAGTGTGCTCACAGCTTTGTCAGTGCAGAGGCCCAATGGGTCTGGGCAGCCGGAGAGGATGCCGGTCTGGAAGCCCCACCATGACTTCCCTCCTGATGCCAGCTGCTCTCCTCACACTTCTTGCAACATGCTTTGTGGACTAGAGCTGCAGAGCAGACAGGCCAATCGCAGGTGCCAGAGGCTGAGGATCAGCATTTAGATCTTGTGGGAAGATGAGTGTGGGAGCCTTGGGGGAGTCGTCTCCCTCCCGTCAGACCTCCCTGGCTAATATCTGAAGTGAAGACAGCTCAAGGGGGAGGGCTGGCCTGGCTGGGCTGTGGCCTGCAATACGCCATGGGGAGAAAGAGTTTCTGCTCCAGGGCTCCCCTCACAGCAAGAGTTCCCACCGCAAAGGGCAGCTACCCCAGGTTTCTCCCCCTCTCCGACCTGGGACAGTTTGCGCCTCCTCTTCCCTCTCCCTGCATGGCTGTGCTTTCTGTCCCAGCTCTCCATGCCAGCTTCATTGCTTTGACTAAGACAGGAATTTAAAAAAAAAATCAATAAGTGCCTTTATCTGATGCTGGAATGTTTTGAGACATAATTACTGCCTTGAGAAAACTAAGTTGAAAGTCATGTGCAGCATAATTTGCAAGTACATAAATAAATACACAGGAAACACCACACATAAGTCTGCAGTCTATTTATAGGAACCAGACATAGATTCAGAAACTCAGTTTAAAGAAACCCATCTTAAGCTTTCATGACAGTGACTGCATCTATCCGAGAAAATGTCATCCATGAGAAGGGCTGGAGAACTCAGCTACCAGGAGGCACAAATGGCATTTAAAAAGCTGCTTTCAAGCATTTTGTTATCATTTACTGATAGGATCAGAGGTAAAGTGCAGTTTTTCCAACATCAAAGCTGGTCCAGTGTGGCCTCGTATCGAGCAACTCCAATCAAGCACCAAAGCATAAGCCAGATTCACTCTCTTAGGAGAAATGAAGAGCTCTTTAAATGACTTATTCCAAATCGAGGCTGAGAAGATGGCAGGAAAAGCAAGACTCACAGCAGTCAGGGGACAGGCTGGGAGGAGCTCAGAAGCTCCTGCTTACCATATTACCAGGTTTGGTCGACAGTGTATCTGAGTTTTGTGTGCAGTTAACAGACAAACCCTATTTTGGGGTTAGGTATGGATGTTGCCAGCTCTGAGCTGCTAACCCTTACTTTAAGTCTGATTCCCCCTTTGCCTCCCACCTAGGACTCAAACCAAGGTGTATTCACTGCACCTTTTTTTTTTTTTTCTGTCCAGCAAATGCTTTTGCTATGAATTCTCTACATGAAATCAGAATGCTAGGTGGTAAAGAGCTGAAAGCTTAGTTCTTTCAATGGTGCATAACCATTAGCATTCATTAAAAGTGTATATGCAGACTTTGTTCAGATAGAATATGTATTCTAATATATATTCACCCCTTTAAAGGGCACCATTTGATAGTTTTGTACTATATCCACGAGATTATACAACTATTACTACAATTTAATTTTAGAATATTTTCCAAGAAGAAAACTACCAACAATCACTAATCTTTCTTTCTTTTTTTTTTTTTTTTGGTACTGGGGATCGAACCCAGGACCTCACAATTGTCAGGCCGGCACTGTGCCACTGAGCTACATCCCAGCCCATTAATGTATTTTTCATCTCTATAGATCTGGCCTAGTCTGGACATTTTATGATGTAAGACCAAAATATACAGTGAGCATTTAAATTTAGAAACTATTACTATAGCATACACATTGCTATTAATTCCCCTGAAAACATTTCCTCTTTCTTCAAACACATTTATCATTCCTACCACTTTCCATAGCTGTTCTGGAAGTCCTCCTTTGTGTCTTCATGATGTGTGATCAATAACACAGTGAATGCTGCCGGTGGGAACCATCTGAGTGAAAGGCGGCCTTATAAAACATCATGGTACTTCCTCACCCACCACAAGCCCCTGGCCTGGTGCCATGTGGCTTCCGGCTTTTCCCCACCGCCAAGTGACCAAGAAAGGAAAATGTTTCAAATCAGTTCAGAACATCGAGGCAGCCGGACAGTGCAACAAGAGATACAAAAAGACTGCAAAGCTGCTTCAGAAAGTGCAAGAATGATAGGATGAATATGTTTGAAGTGAGGGGGAAGACTGTGAAGCATATTAATGACATTTTTTACTGGTATACAGTAAAATTTTATATTTAAAATGTAAAAATTTTCTAGCATTTTCAGCCACATCTCATGCATTAAGCTAGCCTGTAGGCCTGGCCCCTTCCCTTAGTTTGATGTTCTAATCGGTAGCATGTGTCAAGACTTCATTTCTTTTTCTTGCTGAATAATGCTCCTCTAGGCATAGACCATATTTTTATTCGTTTATCCGCTGATGGGCAGTAGGGTGCTCTCACTTTTTGGTTATTATGAGGGGGTCTAGGAAGCACATTTTCCCATGTAAGCTTTTGTGTAGAAACAGTTTTTCATTTCTCTGGAGTGTACATGCTGAGGAGTAGAAAGGCCAGGTTATAGGAGGTCTGACCATTCGAGGAACTGCCAAATGTGTTGCTGCATTACCTGCCTGCCACAGCCTGAGAGTCTCCTAATGTGCCCACGTCCCAGTCGTGTGCCTGTCCCTTCTATTCCCTCCATTCTAGTGGACGTGAAGTCCTGGCATTCTTCTTTCCTAACTAAATTCTAGAGGCAGAATCTAACTCTGGGTAGAGTTAGTGACAAGGGCTGTGTCAGCCTAGACCACCGCGTGGACCTTGCCCTGAGTGCCGCAGCCCTGGAGAACTTCAAGGCCCACATTCCCTCTCCTCCCCAGCCTCTGCCTCTGTCCTTCTCCCACCCTCACCAGGCAGAAGCCCAAAGACACTGCGTGGTCCTACTCCTCACATCACCCAGCGCCAGCCCTTCAGGAAAAGGGTATTTAGAAATAGTGCTAGTCTGGTTAAGTGAGGGGAGGCACGTAAGCCCTGCACCCAAACAGCCCTGTAAAACCCGGAGCGATTCACGGCTGCTCACTAACACATCGACTCCCACATCTGGGTCTGGAAAATGTCCCAGCCGCCTCAGAGCCAGACTCTGACCATCCAGTCTCAGCCTGCGTGCCCCTGAGGCCCATTTACATGAGTCCCGGGAACTCACTCTGTTCACTTGGGGGGTAGTTTTTAAAAAATGTTTGGCTGTGTCTATAAAGATATTCTGGGTCCCTGGGAAAGTACAGCAAGGCCAGAGCTGCCTGCTGGCTTCAGCGCTAGGCCGAGAGCCAAGAGCTATGTTTAGAAACACTTTCCCGCTCTGCAGACCGCTGGACAAACCACTGATCCCGGGTCGTGAAGTGACATCATCTACCCACTACACCCGTCAGGAAAACAGGGCTCAAATGTGTCCCAGGCCCCAGCAGAAATAAAATCAGCATCCCCCAAATTAGATCAACTCAGCTATGAATCAGAAATTAAGCGCTCTCAGCCTCCCTAATCTCTCCTGCTTTGGTTTCCATGGAACTCAGTGGCTAAGGGATCACTGAGAGCATATTCTGCAAGCACATGTCCATGCAGTCACGGCCTAAGGGAAGGAAGCACAAGCCTTGTTTTGTTTGGACTACAAATATCCAGAGAAATGACTGCCCTGGGCTGGTTGGCCACAGAGCTGTGTGGCGAGGGTCTCTTCATAAAGCACGCTCTGACTCCTGAGAACAGAGCCATTTACGGGGAAGGTGAACTGGATTCAAACCCAGGGGACATAGGCCGAGGGTCACGAGAAGCTACCTCCAAGGAGAAGCCTACAGTCTGGGAGCTGTGAGGAGGTCTGAGCCAGCTCGGAGGGAGACAGCTCAGTAGGACAAAGAGCCATAGCTTCACCTGTCGCTGTGAGTCCTTGCTTCCCTTTACTGGAGGGGTCACTAAGCTGTTTATAGCAAGAGGGTGGAGGGCCTCTGGTCGTCATTGGTGTGTCACACGTTTTTAGTGAAACCTTTTTCCTGTCCAGAGCTTCCAAATTAGTGACCTTATGATCCTTTGTATTCCTAATTTAATGGAAACAGTGACCTCTGAAGGGATGAAAACACATATTTTCCTTTTTTCCTTTTTCTGGAGCTGGGGCTTTCCCAGGGCCTTCCCAGCATCTGCACTCCCAGCCCCACAAAGTGAATGCTCTGCAGAGGCACAGGCTGTGCCTGGCCTGGCTGCTCAGCCACGCCCACCTAAGCTGCATCCCTGGGGAGCTGAAACTCAGGCACAACATTATTCTTCTCTTTTCAGCTTCTCAAGGATCAGGCCCGTGAGCGGGGTCCGCTCCAAAGTGAAGAGGCTGTGTCCTGTCTAAGAAGAGGCTGGGCCTCGTGCGGGGCGGAAGCAGTCATGCCTATACCAGTCAGGTACTGGCAGCCTGCATCTAGGCTCCATTTCCCTCAGTGTTTTACAGTGCTTTTCCAAGAAAGTGACCATGGCCATCCATTCCAAAGAATCCAGCTGGGAAGCTGCGGAGTGTGACCAGGCTCTGCTCTGGCTCTGGGTCCTGCGGACTCCTGGCTGTGTCTGGCATGGAGGGACTGGATTCCAAGGGCTGGGCACAGGTCTTCTTTCGTGGCAGTTCTTGCCTGTCCTACAATCAACCTTGCAATCTGTGTGCTCCATGTCTATAGATTTGGCAACAGCAGACTGAAAGCAGTTTCTAAAGAACTGCATCTATTCTGAACATGCGTGGACTTTATATTTCTTGTGAATATCTCCTAAACAGCTAAGCATGACAACCAGTTCCACAGCACTTTCTTTGTGCTAGGTATTATGGACACGCTGGGTGATTTACAGCCACAGGTTCCATGCAAATATTGCAGCACTTTACACAGGGATCTGAGCATGGCCTGGAGCTGACTCTGTGTCTACTGAGGGATAACTGCTTGAGAGAGAAACCCAAGGCCCTCTGCAGAGGAGTTTATCAGTCATAAAGTTACAAATATGCACATGAGAAACATATCTTGTGAGCAAAATTCCTCCACTCATCACAGTGACGGAAAGAAGCATATAAACAGCGAACAGTCATGAACTGTCTACGCCGAGTTGATCAGTGGGATGGGCTGTTGAGGAATCAAACTGCAAATGAAAAATGGGCCAGAAAAATGAATTGTTTGATCTATACAAAATCAGAGCAGTTTCCGGACAAGCCTGTGAATTACTGAGTTCCTTGGATACCTGCTAAGGAATTCAAGCTCTACTTTCTCATTAAGATCTCTCATAGATTAAAAACATTATTTGGAGTGCTGCGTATCGGAGTGAATTTGCCTGATCACAGGTACTGTGAAGTGTTTTGAAGCTGCGCCTCACTGAGGGTGGTGGATACCGGTTAGAGTCGGTAACAGAGGTTGGAAATCAAGGGTTGGCGCTCTAGGTGCATTCTGGCAATCAGGACAAGGAGAGTCAAGTTCAAAGCAGTCAGTTGAGAATCTGTGAATAGGTGGAGGTGGAGCAAACAGACCGCAGGAGTCTGGAAAGGCAGAAGGTCGCAGGCCTGAGGACAGCCGTCCTGAGGACAGGGCGGGCTCTGCTCACCCTTCCTGTCAGGGAGGGTCAGACTCCCTGGGGCGCCTGTGGCTGTAGTGGAAGAAGATGACTGTGCAGGTGAGGAGGAAACAAGGCTGGGCTACCTGCTCAGCGGCCAGTACGGCCTTCTGGAAGTCCCCCTCTCATTTCTCCTGTGACCCCCATCTAACACATGCCCAGCAGCCCCACCATGGCACTATTGCTCAGCCCTAGGCACAGGGTGTCCCTGAACTTGCCAGGGTCCCTTCTTCAGTTGGAATATGGCAAAGTTCACCCTTCCCAAAGCTAAGGCAAATCTGAAACCTGAGAGACAGGGACCCGGGTAAACAACCAGTGGAAAAAAACGGAATGCTCTATATGATCCAGGGAAAGAACGTAACTAAATCCCCCAGGCCAGGAAAGCATCTAACAATCTATAAGAAAAGCTAGCTTAGGCTTTAGTGCTTGTTTATCCATGAAAATTAGAATGATTTTTCACTTTAAAAGAAGTCCTCTGCATAGAGTACTCAGAGGAAAACCTCTCCTGGCGAGGGAGGAGACTGGAGGGAGCATGCCTATTTCCCTACAGAGGGGGAAACAAAGGGGATGATGTTCTGTCTTTGTCTCTTCATAAACCAGAAACAGGGCCTCACTGTGACTTGGAGGGATAGGGTTTTCACTAATCAGGGTCAGTGAGCAGCAGGCCTGAGGCCTTGAACTGTGGGGGTAAAGTCCATGGTCTCCCTCTCAAGGCCAAGCTTACTGGGTGGTGCCACCAAGCACAGGCTCGGGCCCAGGGCAGCAGGCCCCAGGGAGTGGGCTGGAGTTTGGGTCGGGCACCAGGACTTGCCAAGCAGGGAGCCGCAGAGGGAAGAGCCCCTCTCAGACAGGAGGGAGGAAGCAGAGAGGACAAGAGCGAGGCTGGGACAGGGTCTGTCTGCAGCCCTCACAGGCTCCACCGCTGTGGGAAGGCAGGGAGCAGACTGAGGTCCTGGTGTGGCCTCTGCTTGGGGAAGAGCAATGTGACCAAGCTGGGGGCCTAGGCCTCAGAGCTGGGCTCTCTGGGCTGGCCAAGGCCACACAGGAGGGGGTTTCTCCCTCGACAGCTGAGACCTCACCAGCTGGTCTGAATGAAGCCTTCCACCCCACAGCCCCATCACTGGCTCTGGGCAGCTCTATAGTGCATGGCTCCTGCTAGGCCCCGGTCCGTGGACTGCCGGTCCCTTTCTCCAGGGGCTGAGCTCGCAGCCCTGATGACCTATAGTATCAACTGGAAGCTTTTACGAAAAGCTTCTACCTGCACTCTACCCTAGGTTTCATGAAGAACTATGGGATGGAGCCCCTGCCACAGACCCTAAGAGTCCCTGAGTCTCGGGCTGGGCACGGCCTGGACCAGTGGTTCTCACACCCTACCTGCCCCTGAGTGTCCTGGGAGGTGTGCAAACACGTCTGTGACTCGGTGGGCCTCTGTAGGCCAGAGAATCTGCACCCCTGTCAAGCTTCCTGTGAGATGGGTGTGATGGCCTCTGGGGGCCGTGAGGCAGGACCACGCATCTGAGACCACTGCACTCACTGGTCTTGGATTTCAGGGGCAGGGAGATGTGGAAGTGACCTGTGTGCATCACCCACTTGTGACGGAGCCTCAAAAGACCCCCCCTTTCCCTCTGGGGTGTCATGGGTGAGTGTTCCACAGGGCGGCCAGCCCACGGGCCCGGCGAGGAAACAATCAGAATTCACACGCAAGCACCTGCCGTCTAGCTTCTCTGCCCCCTCCTTAGACAGCAATGCATTTTCCTGCCACAAATCCCAGCGACGGTGGCAAAGCCTAGGCACACGCAGTTCCCACTTGTTCCTACATTCAGCCGTGTGGGGCTTCAGCATCCAGCCTACTCTGCTGCGAGTCCACTGCCCCAGTTTGTGGGCACAGGCCGTGTGCTCAGAGCTCACTCCTGCACCAGAGGGATTCGGGCTCCTGCTGTACACCCTGGCCATGAGGAAGCTCGGGGGACGCACTGGCCTTCTTTGTCTCTGTGCACAACAGGCACCAGCATTGCTGGCCTTGGTCCCTGGCTTCCTGTTGTTAAGGAGGACAGCCTACGACTGAAAGAGCCAGGTTTCTAAGCAGAGCCAAAGGCCTAACGACTTTGGAGGTTGCTTCCCATCTAGAACTAACTCGCACACAGCTGTGAAGGAAGAGAAAAAAATGAGATCACTCCAAGGCAGGAGCATTCAATATTATCTGTGGCTGGAAAACACAGTCTTTCTTTTCTTTTTAAAACAATCTGGCAGAAACAAACCCATCTGAGATATGACAGGAAATAATAAAAGAGAAAATCTGTTCAGACAGTAGGCAAAGGTATGTCTCAGGCCTACTTATTCAATATTCATGCAAAACAGAAGGAGATGAAAATGATCGCTTTCACATCTGCCTTGAATTCATGTAAAAGACTTATTTAGGTCATGTGTAACCCGGAAAGACTCCCATTTGGTCCTGCAAGGTCGCGGCTGTCTTTCAGCTCAGGCTTGTTCAGGTTTGCACATCAGGCACGTTGGCCAGTGTGATCCTCCACAGTGGCTCTCTGTCTGCTGCCATGTCAGAGGGAGTGACCACTGCTTGGTGACTATATTTCTAAGTGTCCAGAGTACTAAGGAAGGAACACTTCCGAAAGGCCAGTCTCCAGGTACTGATCTCTCCCTGTCCCTCTACAATGCACTGCACCATGCGATTCATACTCCATGAGGAGCTGGACGTCCCGAGTGGTCTTGCATAATATGCACATATGGAGCCATGGTGAAGACCATAGAGAGATGACAGAACAAAGCTTACCAGGGCAATATCTGTCAACTCTGAATCGAAGAAGTGCAAGAACAGACACCTTTGTGCAGGTGCATCGCAAGCTCATACGGCCTGGACCATGCTGCCCTCCTGTACCCGGCAGCAGGGCTGTGCCAACCTCATTGGAAATGCGTACTCAGTTTGCACACAACAGGATTCCCTCGCACAGGAAGTCTGAGGAGCTCTGCTTACCACAGCACCTACAATAGTGTTTTCAGTAACTTCTCTTCATTTGTGAAAACCTCTTCCCATCTGAAATCTGGAAATAGAAGTAGTATCTTAGAAACCTGTTGCTTTGTGTCTGTGAGGGTGGTGGGGTGCCTGGAGCCTTGAGTAGACCCCTCACCTGGGGGCAGAGGCCACCGCTGTCGTCTCAAGTGAGCAGACCTGGCACGGTGCAGGCACTCAGACACTACTACTACTACTACTAATAAAATCATTTCTTTTTCTGGTGCTGAGGACTGAACCCAACATGTCACCCATTGCATGCGTGTGTTCTACCATTGAGCTACATTCCCAGGGACAACTGACTTTATTTACTTACTTTATTTAATTTTTATTTATTCATTAACTTATTTGGGTAATAGGGATTGAATGCACTGAGCTACAACCTTAGTCTTAAAAATTTTCTTGTTTTGAGACAGTCATCAAATAGCACAGTGTCAGGCTCTGTATGTTCCTTTGCATCTGAATCCATTCCTGGCCTTCTTCTAGAAAGGGTGGAAGGGGACTCGTGTTGGAGCAGATGCGGAGACAGGAGGTAGGGTCTGAAGGGTCACCTGGGAAGTTGGCGTCTCTCCTTCCGTGCAGCCCAACCGCAGGCTGTCCAGCTGCGCAGTGAGTGCACTTCCTTCTGACCTTCCGAGGGCCAGGCCTGGGGTGGGCTGCGGAAGGAGGGTGGGATCTGTGCAGCTGGACATTTGGCTTCTGACCCCAGGTCCCTCCAGGGTGGAAGTGAAGCCAGCCTGGGGACTCCGTTGGCCAGACTGTCCTAGTCTGCAGGAAGTTGCATGCTTTCTCCTGGCCTCTCACGGGGGAGGAGGGGCCCTGACGCTAGGCATGCTGGGCAGGGGCCACCCGCGCTCTGCTCTGCTCTGCTCTGCTCTGCTCAGGAGGGTGCATGGGCTTTCTCTGCGTGAACCTGAGCCCCTGGCAATCTCTTGTCTCACAGCATTAGTCCCTCTTTCTTTTGCTGAAGGAGCTGATCAGATAGGAGGCTCCAGTAATGGATGACTGAAGAAAATCAGACAAAACCAAAAGCCAAGGTGCCTGGGGGAGAGGTCAGAGCTCCCCAGGGGAGACACGTGGCCAGGTGTGGGGGGACCGGAGCCAGCGCCGCTCACGGCAGGACAATCACCCTGAAACTGCTATCTGAGCTGCAGCTTCCTGAGGCTGTGTTATTGGCACTCTCCTCTGGCCCTGGCCCAGGGCCTGCAGCAGCAAATCTTTCCCAGGAAGCTATTGTTATCCGTGCATCTGATAGAGGACAGTCCCTACCCTGACGGCAGAATTTCAAAAGGAAGAGAAAAAAAAGAAGTGCCCAGTGAAAAGGATGGAGGTGTTCCACAGCCTAGTGGGAACTGAACGGCCCGACGCCCCTCTCTAGCTCTCTCCGAGGAGTGGTGTCTCAGATACAGCTGCTGCCTGTGTGGGAAATGGGCTCACAGGGGACCCACAGCAAGGCCGCACCTGCCACTCTCACCAGGGACCCATCTGCCAGCTCCCTGTGCCCCCAAATCCCTGTGCACCCCAGCATGCTATGGGAAAGGTCGATACAGAACCTAGCATTCCAAATGAATGCGCTCCCCTCACCACCACCCCCCCAGACAGGAGGGCTCATCAGACGTTCCCAGGTGTCAGCTTACCTGGGACTCTGGACACACCTGCTGAGACAATTGGTTCTGCTCTGAGAATGGGAGTTGCATAGTTTGTTTTGTTTTTCACTATCAGAGGACTATGTTCCCACTGCATTGGTTTTCTTCACAGAAACTAACACTCCTGCCCCTTGGCAGGCGTACAAAATACACGTGTGTGACCATACAGGTGGGAAATCAAGGATAATGTGAGAGAAGAAAGAGAAAATACAGTGAGCTAAAGAAGCAAGTTACTGAGGTCAGGCCCCACTTAAACCTGCGTTTCCTGGTAGCACAGTAAAAAAGGTATGCACGTGGAACTGCATACTTTGTGTTGCGTTCTAACAGGATTCAACAGTGGAACACAGGTAAGGGGCACCAAGTGCCCTAAAGGGAAGACCTGTCCTATGGGCAGCTTTCTGAGCCAGGTGCGTTCATCCAGGCCACAGCCGGACGTGGCCACCTCTACTCACGGGACCTGGTGGCCTCTCCGGCTCTCCTTCCTGCCTCTGCTTTCTGCCACCTTTTCCCCTCCGCCTGCTTGTCTCCAGCATCATCTCACAGCTTCAGACTGGGGACTTCTCTGCGGGGAGTGTGGCTACTTCAGGGGTCTTCGGCATCGGCAGACCCAGTGCCTCCCTCTGAACTTACCTGTCAGATCTGCCCACCCACCTCCTTGGTGCCTGTGTCCGTGCCCACCCACTGGCCCATTCACACACAGGTGGGGTCGCTTCCTGTAAAGGACACTGAGCACCAGCCCTCAACAGAGATGAATTAAATCTCAGCACATTCACATAATTTCAGCAGGGCATTGAGAAAATGTGTCCAAGCATATTGATGTGCATTATGTAACTTAATAAAGATAT
This sequence comes from Petromus typicus, assembly GCA_004026965.1. Classification (NCBI taxonomy): domain Eukaryota; kingdom Metazoa; phylum Chordata; class Mammalia; order Rodentia; family Petromuridae; genus Petromus; species Petromus typicus. The sequence goes on along the minus strand of PVIR01000652.1, from coordinate 45,436 downwards.
AGCATAAAAGGATTAAAGTAATGGCTGACCAACACTGCCAGGGACCCATCCCCTCCAGCGTCACGAGTCTATGAAGGTTTGGGCCGGGCACTAACGGTCAGTTCACAATTGCCTTGATGCAGCAGGGAGGATGTTCCAGGATTAAAATGAAAGTGATAAATCTCTGCTGTGGCTATGACAAGAGACAGCTGACACTTAGCCGGGCTGTTCGCAAGTCTGACCTGCAGCCTGGTTGGAACGCCCTTCTGCTCCTGGGAGAGGGGAAGGTTGCCTCAGAAATGGTGAGTGAAGCTGGCGAGGCCTTGCTCAGAGCCTTGGCCACGGTGCTGGACCTCGGCACGTAGCAGAGACGACTGGGACCAGGCAGGGCTAAGTTTGGCGGCTATCACCCAGCCCCTGGGTCCACAAGAGCCCCACAGGGTGTCCGGAAAGCAGCCCGCCCTCGAGTAGGGCCACATGCCTGCTCATCAACCCCAGCTGGCAGCCTGCACACCTCTGGTGGAGGTGATTGATGCACTGGTTGAACTGGTTTGATCCAGTCCCTTTGCACAATGGGGAGCTAGGTGATGCTGCCCATCAGCCAATAATCAGACCCACATCCAATCGTGCTCAAGTGAAATACAGCCATGTTCTGAGAAGAGCAGGCACAGCCTTCCAATTCCCAGCAGCTGGGGGACAGGTATGCAATTTATGTAAATGTATTTTAAATTTTGCATTTGACCTGTCAAGAGTTTTTTAAAAAATAATAATATTCGGATTTAGCAGTCAGAGTAAGGTGCCGGTGGGAAGCCCTGAAGATCTGTTCCAAGATTAGTTTTTTTTTGGTTGAGACGTCTCCTTTTAATGAAATTCACAACTGGGGAGGGAATGCGCAGGTCCCAGGGGTGGGACAGTGTAAGTTACAACTGGTGTTTTGTGGGCCAGCTAGCCCATGAATGCTTTGTGTAGGATGCAATGTTTTCTTTAAGTCTGGATTAGCTGCCAGAATATAAAAATGTTGGAATTTGTTTGTGTGTGTGGGAGGGTACTGAAAATTAGCAAGGGCCTTTCACATGCTGGACAATGTATTGGTCAGCTACATCTCCGGACTTTTTATTTTGAGACACTGTCTCACTAAGTTGTCCAGGCTGGTTTTGAACTTGGGATCTTGCCTCAATCTCCTGAGAAGCAGTAGATGGGATTACAGGCACATGCCAAAAATCTGGCAAAAATAAAGACAGTTTTACAACTCTTTACTTTTGCTCTCTCCTTCTCTCTCTTTCTCACACATACAGCCAACCACGCACACACTTCCTTAACTATAACAAGAAAAGTACACAAGATTTTTCCCGATTTTCACCTCTTAGAAGCTCAGAAACACCAGCCTCAGTGTATCCATGGCAAAGCTGGACCACATTTACCAGACTTCGGTTTGCAACATATTCCCCTTCCTGTTGCCCTGCATGTATTTTTCCTTGCCAGGCAGCAACTGGCATTTGAACTTTAATGCTGGTATTGGGTCCCTGTGTACAGGGCGAGAAGTGTGGGTAGAGTCCAGCCCTGAGAGTTAAGGTACCAGGCTGTTGGTGGCATAGAGAGCTCTAAGAGGCCAGTTATTGAAAACTTCCGAAAGTAGCCCATGTCGGACTGGTGTGTGTCCAAGGACAGGCCCTGCACATGTTCTGTGCTCAGACACTCTCTGTGTTCTTCTCATGTTAACATAAACCCACTGGGCAGAAGGAAGAGTCCCAAAGCTCCAAAGATACATTTGCTTGGGGACCTGCTGTTCCGGTGCTAACCACAAGAGCACAGAAGACATACATCCTGAGTTCTACAAGAAGCAGGGGACAGCAAGGGATCGAGGGTCTCTGGCTGTGGTCAAATGACATAGGACAAGGTACTGTCCTGGAGAAGTGGTATGGGGTGGCCAATCTCCTGCTTGGCATCGGGCTTCAGAAAGTACTTTCACCCCACAGGCTGGCATGAGCTTGTTTTCCTATACTGCTGACTTTAAACCTGCAAGTGGCTCTTTTTGTCTTTGTTTTGGTACAAGGAATGGAACTAAGGCCTCCTCATTCTAGGCAAGATTTCTAGTACTGAGCCATATGACCAGTTTTGTTTTGTTTTTAAGTTTTTGAGACAGGGTCTTGCTTTGTAGTTCAGGCTGGCCCTGAACTCACTATGTCGCCGAGGCCAGCCTCAAACTCTCAGCAATCCTCCTGCCTCTGCCTCCTGAGTGCTGAGATTATAGTGTGAACCACCATGCCCAGCACTGTGGTATGTGGTCCTGGGGATCAAACTCGGGATCCTGCACTTGCCAGGCAGATGCCAGAACCACTGAGCTAAATCCCCAGCCCTCTGCTTCTTTATTTTGAGACAGTCTCATTAAGTCACCTTGGCTGGCCTCAAACTTGTGATCCTTTGCCTCAGCCTTTGAACTTGCTGGGCTTCTAGGCATGTGCCACCTTGGCCTATTTTCCAGAGAATTTTTGTTTTAAGTTTTTCCATTTGAAAATCACAACTGAGGCCCAACAGATGGGGGCAGATTCCTCTCTTGTCCCCTCTTTCAGAACTGTCTTTGCCAGTTCCGGCTGCTGTAACAAAATGCCATACACAAGGTGACTATCTTTCTCATTGTCCTGGAGGCTGGGAAGCTGGATTCCAGCAGGCAGATTCAGTGCCCAGCCAAGAGGCTATTTCTAGCTCACAGGTGTGGCATCCCCCAGAGGATCCCACAGAGGACCAGCAGGGCACTGATCCCACCCACAAGACCGAAGGCCTGATCTCCAGGCCTTCTTGGGACATAGAGTTTTAGCTTGAACTCTGGGTAGACGTGAAACACAGAATACTGGGCTTGACATCTTGTTGAGAGCAGCTCAGAAACCAGAACCACAACCAGTGATTCCTACATCTTTCCCACGTGGACAGGCCTGACTAGTTATGTAGCAAAATGAAGGTGAGCTGCTGTGATGTGAAGAAAGCTCTCTGGAGCCCATGGACATCAGCCCAGCCGGCGGGGGTCCTATGTTGTATGCTTCTACAGTTCTCTTCACCAAGTGGAGTTTGAGGTACCAGAAGCACCTTCTCATCTAAAAGGAAAGTGGGAGGGCTCCGTGCTGCTACAAGTGAGCCCCAGAAGAACCCTCTCGTGGCTGGGATCCACAGGAGCCATGGTGGCTGCTACTTTACTTTGGCTCTGTTGACAGAGGAAAGCAGGATTTTCTTCTACAAGATCCATAAAGATTCAGTGAAATAGGACCTCACATCATAGACCTGTTTTTTTTTTTAGTTCAGTTCAATCGATTTTCTTTTATAGAACAAGTCAAAGTCCAGGTTCAGAGCTCAAATTACAACCTGTCTGTTCTGGATGTCAGATGTCTGGCTTACCCTAAATTACACATTCTAAATATATTCCAGGATTCGGCTGGGCTGTGGAGTCCTCACCCACAATCACGTCACAACATGGAAAAAAATTACAGGGCAAAATAAAGCAAAGACAATGTTGAGATTGTAACAAAAAAGTAAGGAAACAAATTTTATATATATGGGGGGGTGGTAGGGTGGGTGGGGCTATGGGAAAAAATGAGAATTAAGTTGTGTCTTATACTGGTACAAATCCCCATTATGGAGTGCAATCATGATGTGTATATTTAATGTACCAATAAAGATAATTTAAAAAAAATAAATAAAGCAAAGAAACAGGTTCTCTGCATAGATCTTAGGAAAACTGAGATCTTGCGTAGAGAGCCAGCCTTTGCCAACGTGCTCAGCATCTGAAATCCTTCACTCTCTCTGGGCTTCACTTTCAGCGGTGAGGTGCTCTCAGGGATGGAGAGGACACGTTCCTGAGACTGGCGTAGGCGGGTGTGGGCTGGTTCCCAGGACAGGGTGCCCGTGTTTCCCTGGTGCTGCAGGGAGGACGATTCACTGCTGCCTTAGTTGCCTCAGCCTTCGCGCATCAGGGCCCACACTGTCCAGCTGTCTGTCCAGGACTGGCCCCAGCTGAGAGAAACGTGTCCTGAGAGCTTCTCACTCGACTCCAGCAGCACTGGGAAGTCTGTTAACCCCTGCTGGCCTGTCTCTTCAGTTCTCTTTCTCCCTCTCTGGCTGCTCCTGGTGGTCTCTCATGTGTACGCGTGCGTGCGTGTGTGTTCCTGGTATTGGTGATGATCTCAGGGCTCTGCACGTGCCGGGCAAGTGTCCCACCACTGAGCTGCCTCCATCCTCCCTCTAGGTATTTGCTGGTTCCTGGCCTAGGCTTTGGAGAGGTCTCGGGCCCAGACCTCTGATGTGTCCTTGGGTCCCCTGCACATGCTCCCCATTCAGTATCCCTGGTCTTGCGGCCCTACCTCTTCTTCCAGGGAAGTGCTGATATGTATCTGACCATCAGCTCTCTGGAAAAGCCCCGATCTGCTGATTTCCATCAGTCAGTTCCTCCTCCATGCCCTACCAGCCCTCCATGTCACCACTGAGTGTGGGCTTGGGAAGGCGGCACACCACCATGTCCACGCCAGCTCCAGCACTCCGAGAGCACTCTGGCTGTGTCTTGGTCCAGAGCACAGACGGCTCACCCACAGCACAGCTCAGGTTCTGGACACCTTCCTAAAGAGCTGAACTGCAGGGTGACTCATCAGGGACCAGACTCAGAAACGCCCCTCCTCCTCCTCCTCCCTGCTTCATCCACCACGTCTTCACCCTCCGAGCCCACTCTAGGCCGGGCCAGCATCGTGAACGGCTGCTGGGAGTCAACTGGAGCCTGCCTTCCCCTCCCTACACACACACACACACACACACACACACACACACGCACGCACGCAGGCACAAACATGTGCACATGCATGCATGCACACATATGCATGCACCCCACACACCCGCCCACAGGTTCTTACTGGAAAGGGAAAGCCTGGCTGTGACACTCAGAGCGCTCAGTGCTATAGTCACAATCCAGGAAGAGCCTCCCGCTTAGGGTCTCCCTCAGCAGAGCTGCACCCTAAAGTGAGTCACTGTAAAGCCTGAGTGGATCTTCAGAAAGTCCATTTGCATGAGACAGCAGCACAGAGCATCCCTGGAGGACAGCTCTGCTGTACTAAAGGCTAGAGTTTCTGGCCACGAGGCATCTTTTCACCCACCTGCTGCCTGGACATTTATTTATCTTACCTATGGGCGCTGTTATAGAATCTGGGACCTAAGTTAGAAAAACTGATCAAGTCATTTAAAGCGGCAAGAAGCCTACTGGAGAAGACTAAATTAAACTCGTGCCAGAGGAGAACAGACGTTTAAGGCATAGTTTCTTCTATAATGTTTTACATATAAGATAGTCTTGTTCTCTGAGGCTCACCGATGAACCAATACAAACAGAAGTAGACTGCAGCTGTGCCTCAGAGCAACATGCATTGCCAAGTGGGTAGGACTTAACACATGAGGGCAATTACAAGGGATCTGCTTCCAAAACACTCACACGACACACTCCAAGGACCCACAGCTGTTGCTGAAGCACACCTGCAACACAGAGGACTGAAAGGCAGCCCAAGGCCCTGTGCACTCGCCAGCAGAGAAAGGCTGCGCTGGACATTTCCGATCTTACAGCACTGAGAAGTCCTGCTGGGCCTGGGCTGGGTGGGGTGAGGAGTGCCACATGCCCCAGGGCTGTTGCACTCAGCCCTCAGGCTTGGGGACGGCTGACACACTCATTTCTGGAGCAGCCTGGGCACTGGGTTCCGTGCAAAGCCAAGGATGAAAAGTACTGGCATTTGACTCAGACTGCTGCTGCGAGGTGTCATGAGGAAGACATGTGACCGGGGAAAGCAGGCCAGAGAGAAAGCATCGCCCAGTGTCACCATCAGCAAGGAGCAGGAGGTTGGTGCTTCCCACCTGAGGAGATGCCTGCAGCAGAGTCAGGAGGACAGCCTGACACGCCCAGCCTGCCAGCGTGTGGTCTCCCTACCCACAAGGAGCCGCCAGCCTAACAGGACAGAAGCTGCTCTGAGAAACTGCCTCGACCAAGTTTAGCTCACTTAAAATTGCACGGAGCTCACCAACATGGTGAAAACGACCTTCAGCTCATCCTGTGAACCAGGGACCTGGAGGCCATGAGGGTCCTGTTGGTGTTCTCTGCAGCGGCGTGTATGTACAGGAGACAAAACCATCTGCAGGAGGAGAGGCTGGATAATATGTAAGAATACACTGATCTGTCTGAACAGTTCTCGGTTGTCTGCTTTCAATGGTAATAAATGTCCTCCAAAAGCTGTCTGCTGTGTGTGTTTTGGGTAATGTCTCACACTTCTCTGCATGAATACATTCAGAATGTAAGCACCACACACCCGACTACAGAGGCCCTGTTGTGTTCCAACTCTTAAGTTATGCAGCTTAGCAGCTGTGATAATGTAATGGTTTGCAAAATAATAGACTGGCAATATGTCGACCTGGAATAACACATCAAATAATGAATGATGTGGGTGCAAAGAGGTCTAATTTATGCTGTGTTAAAAATACTGCTCCAGAAATATCACACACCATTTCAGTCTTTCCAAGACAAGAAAAGACTCTTTCACCTAAAGTATGTGAATAATTGTGGCAAAAGAGAATGCCTTATTTTATTTCCTCCTCAGTGGAGCCGTCACATTCACACCACTGTGTGCAGAGATGCAGTTAGTCTGGTGTCCACACTTTACTTCACTTTGAGATGTGAGTGGCCTTAGCCTACAGAATAAACATGAGAGTTTCCATTTCTCTGTTCTCCTTAGCAGGTAAGAGTGAGCACATCTTCCTCCAGCAGCGACCAGGTTCACAGAGAGCTAATTTGGGAACTGAGGGGATTCTTATTTCAGCTGTGACAGAGCTGCTCCTAGCCAGCATCAGCCCCTAAAATGCCTCTGATCCTGCTCAGATAGGACCGTTATGAGATCCTTATCTTCCATGCTCAGCACAAAGCAATTACAGAAGAGACCTCTGGCCTTTTCCGCTTATTAAACAAAAGGCAAGAACAATGGGTCTGAAATGGTGCCTGGCCAGCTCAGAAAAGCCCCAAATGGCGTTCCTGCCATGACCTTCTCCTTCCCATAATGCACTGCTTCCCACCTAAACATTGTCTCCCTTCCCCTTCCCATCAAGAACTGCCCTTCTTTTTCCCACAATGCCGTTTTCCACCACAACCCCATTTTGTCACTGCCTGCCACATTCAAACCTGCCAGTTGAAAAATTACCCTGTGCTCTCCCACCCTTGACCACAGTCCCTGCCCTAGGGCCTATAGGTAATTGTCAGCATACCTTTCCCCCCTGCTACTCTTTGTTTCTCAAGTAGCCTGGCAGATACCCCCTTTATAAACCCTGCTACTGGACACCCAAGTTTGGGCCCACTTTTTTATAAGGAACTGAGGAGATTCCTACTTATGCTTTAATTCTGCTCTTTTCGATGAGGGAACACAACGACAGCTTCCAGATTTCCGTCATTTTCGTATGTGCTGAATATTGGTGACAGCATTACAGACCGCACATGATTCTCAAGCACTCTGGTGCTGTGTGACTGTGTCTCATCCGTGTTTAGAGCACACCTACTCCTTCTGCCTGTTAGACTTGCCCATAACCAGTGTGCTGCGCATGGACAGCTCAGGCTTGTCATTCTCCCGATCGCGTGTGACTTGTTCTCATGCCTGGCTAGTCTTTGCAGCCATGAGAGCCGTGGGCAAAGGGCTGCACTGTGCTTCCTGTTTCTGCCAGACGGCCTGGCGTGAGCGGGCCGACTCACAATCTGTGTAAGTACACGCTGTGATTTCACCTCTCACAAAGCGCCCCATGTGTAAGTGACGTGTGACTGTCCTTGGGTAGCTGGTGTTGGAGGAGGAGCAGGATTGTGGAGGACCGATGGGGTGCATGTTGGATTCGAGGCACATGTTCACAGACAGCAGAGACACCCCGTCTAGCCCAGGGCCTGTGGGCCTGTCTGTCTGAGAGGCCAAGTCATGGGAGAGGGAAGCACACTTAACAAGTGCAGGGAGCTGTGTCCCACAAGAGCTGACTATGGCTGGGCAATTAGTGGTGAAAACTGCAATATTCTGTCTCAGTAGCCCCGGCATGGATAGTGCAGGGCCCTGCTGGGGCACCTCTCAGGTAAGAAACACACTTCTCAGCTTCTTTGAGCAGGAACCAGAGCAGAGAACACAGACAGCAGTGGGCAGACCCCACCCTGATGTAGAAATCACAAGGCAACACCACGAGAGATGCCACACAGAAGGAGCTTGTTTACACTTCAGCTGAGGTCTGGGAAGGTGATCTCCACATAAACTTGCTTCCTCCTACTGTAGGTCACAGGAGATAATAGAAACAGTCTCCTGCTCCAAGGCAAATGCTCAGAAACCCATGCCCACCTTTTTCTCTTTCTCTAGCTCATTTACAAGTCCCCTTGTTAAGGCCACCAACTCTCTCCATGAAGGGCATTGGTTGGCTTCCGGAATGAAAGCAGCTGCACTGGCCTGAGTGTGAATCGCTGCTTTCCACACACCTTAGGCAAGTGGGGCCCAAGTGAAGTCACCTTTCCCCTATGCTGAACAGCTCCATCAGGTGAGCTGCTGTGAGCCTCTCCACGTAAGTAGATGAGACCGAGGGCACACAATGCCATCAGTCACTGGAAACGCAAGGCCAGAAGTTCTTCTGCACAAAGACAACCCCTTGGTAGCAAGACTGACCACCGGGTGTGCCCGGCCTGGCAGGTCTTCTGTTCAGGACTGTGTGTGTCACTGCTGCCCGAGACCCGCTCACGGACACAGGTGGGAGCACGGAGGCTGTCAGCAGTAAGACTGCTGGGTTTGGGGTTTGCAGCACTAAACCGCAGGCTTCCACCCTCGTTGCTGCTTGCCGCCAAACCCACACTGCCTGTCACTTACTACAGTTTGCATTCTTGCCCAGGACTTTTTTCTTTGAGACAGGGTCTTGCTGTGTAGCCCAGGCTGGCCTCAAACTCACAGTGATACTCCTGCCTCAGCCTCCTGAGTGCTGGGATTATAGGCGTGTACCATCATACCCATCTAGCCCATGTTATATTGATTTGTAATGGTTTCATTTCTACCTGGCAAGTCTCATCTTTTCTAACATACCAAAAATACAGGATCTTATATTTCTTCAGTTTTTTCCCACCCTGTCCAGCACAGTGAGAAAGCATGGTGTTCCGGGCTAAGGGGTTTCCCTAGTCAGGAAGTGAGGATGTCTCAGCAGCACTGTTAAAAACTGAAGTTCGGGGCTGGAGATTTAGTTCGGTGGTTCCAATATCTGCCTGGCAAGCACAAGATCCTGAGATCAGTCCCTGGTACCACCTGCCACAATGCCAGGTATGGCGGATCATGCCTGTAATCCCAGCACTTGAGAGGTAGAGGTAGGAGGACTGTTGTGAGTTCGAGGTTAGCCTGGGCTGCATAGTGAGTTCAGGGCCAGCCTGAGCTATAAGGCAAGGTAAATAAAAAAATAAATGTTACAATTCCTTACTTTTAACTCAACTACTGGGCAGGTGTGGAATGCTAATACGCAGGCGCATGAGCGCCTGAGATCACCTGCTCTCTGCTACGTGCATGCGCACTCTGTAATGTCTCTTATGTGTCCTTCATGTGAAGTCCTGGTGACAAATGACAACCTCTTCTGCAGGCCAGGCTGCTGTGGCATGTGGTCCCCAAAGCTGGGCAGCAGACTATGCTCTTCCTGCCTCGGTCTCGCTGTTCCTATCAGGAAGGTGAGGCACTGTCCTGGCTGGGCAGCCCTGGAGGGGGCGTTCACAGAGGTCTTCCTCTCAGGAGAGGCAGGGATAAGAGCAATCTGCTCCAGGGTCTGGGCTGCTTCTAATCCAGAGAGACCTGGGCAGACGGCCCATCCCAGGGTCTCCATGAAATCGCATTCCTCACCTCTCCTGGCCTAGGGACTATAGTAGGAGCTGCCTGTCTGGAGCTGCAGGTCATCACATGGTGTCGCCTGCACTGCAGGGAAGGCGGGGCGGTCGGAGGGGACCGAGTGTTCCAGGGCAGGGCCATGCTTGGGCCAGAAAGCAGGGCAATGTGAAAGCAGCACCAAGGCCCCGACCCAGGCCATGAGGACGGTGTGACAGCAGAGTCCTCCCTGAAGGCTTGTGTCTGGGTGTATTTACAAGGGAAGGAACAGAAGACCCGAGTATGTCTGGGTTTAGGTAAACACTCAACCCCTGGAGATTCTACTAAGAACAGTGGGGCTCACCAAGCCCAGTTCGCAGCCTGGGGAGATTCTAACTCAAAACGCTGAAGGCCCTGGGCTATCTTCAGTGCCAAGAGAAAAGGGGGCTGCCAGGCGGCTGGCTCCTCCCATGACCGTATTTCACACCCTTGAGCACACAGTTCACATTTCCATCTAACTACTTATGAGCAATATCTTAATAACAAAACTTAAGAAATCAACCCACTTACCACCAGGCCAGAGAGTTCTCACCAGAACCCAGAGTCACGCCCAAGGCATACCTGATGCATTTGTAGATTTTGCGGTTGGCGTTTCTACACTCCAGAGTTACTGGTGAGAAAAGGGCACAGAGGCATTTGGGGTATCTTATTTAGCCAGGCACAGTGATGCGCTCCTACATCCAAGCATACTGGAAGGCTGAGGCAGGAGGATCACAAGTTTGAAACCAGCCTGAACAACTTGACAATTTAATGAGGTCCTGTCTCAAAAGGGAAGAAGGGCTGGAGATATGCAAGGGCCCTGGGTTCAATCCTCTACCACCAAAAAAGAAAGAAAGAAAGAAAAAAAAACCTTAGTTGATAATCCTGATACTGCGTCCAGAAATGTGTCTCCGGATAAAAGCTTATAAGCAACCAGAAATGGAATCGGAAGTGAAAGTTTAAAAAAATCACTCAAATGGTAAAGAAAATGTCACTCATCAGAGTCAAGCCACCAACCTTCTGGGGTATTCCAGACAGTGTTTCACATGTTTAAACCTTTAAATAAATTTCCTTTATGTTGAAAAATTCTGAATAATCAGTCTGCAAATCAGAGACAGTCACTAGAATTGAACTCTACTCCATTTGTTAGCTGCAGTCTTATCTGTCTAGAGCAGTACTTGCTCTACTACATTTGGGGCTGCACCCTGACCTATGATCTCTGGGTAGACATCAGGAGCTCGCAGTCAGGGCCTCTGAGAGCCCGAATCACGCTGCCCCTATGGAGGTGCGATGCCAGCACACAGTGTGAGCAGGATGCAGTTCCGAGACGACCAGCCTGGCCCTACCTCCAGCCGGCCGCCTGCCCTCCCTCCCGAGAGCAGAGAAGGGCAGATTGTGTTTATTCACACTCTTCCCATCTGGGAAGAAGTGCTTTCAGGAAATTAAGAGTCGCTGAGTCCAATCCACAGTATTAAAACAAGCAAAGGGAGCGACGGCCTTGGTAGAACAGACGGCCACAGTGCTCAGGACCACGGCTTTCATCAGCTGACGCAGGCGGCGGGAGAGCCCCAGCCACCACCGCCCCAGGCTTGTCCCCGCAGAGCGGGCTGCAGCAGGGCTGCTCTCCTGCACGCTCCAGCACCAGCAGACTCCCCAGCCCCAGGGTGTTGTTCCCAGCTCTCACCGCTCACCCCCACGCTGGCATAGCCCAGTATTCATCTCTACAAAACCTCCACATCCCCTGACCAAAATTTCTATCTCACATTTCTTACCAGCGTCTCTTTGGGAAAAAGTCATATACAGTCCCGGGACCTCGAACTCAGAAGGCCTCGGGGACAGAGCACAGTCGCCCTCCACCCACCACGAGAGCCAGCCTCTGCCCTCCTCTGGAGACGGAACAGCCCGCGGAGCCGGAGCCGCTTACCCTCTCCACGCTGCGTCTCCTCAGCGATCCATAAGGTATTTTCAGTAAAAGTCTCTGAGATCCGTTCGGAGCCACAGCAGTCTGAACCACCATGGTGTGCGTGTGTGTGCGTGTGTGCGCGTGTGTGTGCGTGTGTGCGCGTGTGTGTATGCAGGCGTGTGCACGTGTTCTCAGCAAAGAGTGAGATGGAGGCTTCCCCAAAACTAAGTTAGGATCTCTTGGCGGCTTCCCAGGTATCAAATAACCGAGAGAGCTTTCTCTGACCATGTGAGTCAAGACGTGGCTCCTCAGGAGCTGGGGGATGGGAAAAGAAACCAGACCCAGCTCAGCTTCTTCAGCTCCCTGCTCTCCCGAGTCCTGGTCCCCTCATCAGAGGCTGCAGCTCCCAGCAGCCGGCGGACGGTGGGCGGGCCAGGGGCGCGTCCAGGGGAAGAGGTCTAGAAATGTCAGCTCCACTCTGCAGGACGGTAACCAGGTCAGCTGTCTCATCCGCGCGCTTTATCCCTGCACCACGTGACTCCCGAGCCCCTCGCTGAGCAATGGTCACATGCTCACCTTAAAGGGACCACTCGGAACCTCCCCTCTGGATCGGAGATGGATGTTCAGTCTCACATTCTGATTTCCTGGAAGTGTTTGAGGACTAGTAACTGAGCACACTGGGGACCTATGAGAGTCTCTTCTCAGTCACAAATTATCTTTGAAACTGCATCGGATACGTAGATCTGGTTTTTTCCACTTTCTACTTTCTAATGAATAGAAAATAAATGTATCATTAACTAGATGAATGCAGTCCAGAAAAAGAGGGTGTAGAACAAAGAAGAGAAAATAATGTTTGCATCACGCGGCTTGGAGGAATCACATGAAATATAGAAGACCTGCGTCTGCCACCTCTCCATGTACATGTCTGCAAGGTAGAACATTTATGTTCCTGTGTGTCAGGAAACAGCACCAGATCACATTTGGTTGTGCAAGGAAGGATGGAGGGACCCAGACCGTCCATCACGGCTGCCAATGCTGTGTGGTCAGGGTACAGATCCACGCCATTCTTCTCAGATGGACAACACACATGTCTAGGATTTTAGCTCTTACGTGAGATTTTTAGCTCACCTTCTTCCCCCACCACAGCCTCATGTACTTCCGGTGCAGAGAAAACCACTATTGCAAAAAACAAAGAAAGGGCTTCTGGGACTTGAGCATCTCTGTCTTTTCCTTCTTAACGTTTTCCTACAGGTCTGCTCTCCTCAGCTCTGGGCTTTACAAAGTGATGCAGCGATCCTGTGCTCTTGGTGTTAGCCGGCTGTTACTCTTATGCTTTGGGAGCCAGCTCTGATTTACTGTCCACAGGCCAGAGCTGAGTTTATTGAAAACGATGGAAGAGAAAGTTCTGTTTATTCAAACAAATCTAATAGGAAGTGGGGGTGGGGCACAAAAGGAAGAACTGGAGATTTACTCCCCTAGAAAGGAAATGGGGAAGACACCGAGAGGAAGGTGTGTGGGCGGAACCTGGGCGCTGTCCTTCCACACAGATACACATTTCAGGCGGTTGAGGGCTGCAACGAGTTGATGTGGGAAATTCCAAATATACAACAATCGGGCTTTGTTCCTGATTGATTCCATATGTGCAGCTGGAGGGAGCCAAGGGGCAGGGATCCCTCTGGAAAGCGCGGCTGCGAGTGTCTCAGGGTGGTGGGTTAGGTTACAGCTTTTTTCTCTCTTTCTTGCTTCCTGCCTACACCCCCTGGATTCAAATACTGGGGAGGAGGATGGAATGAATCTGAACAGCCCCCAATTACCTAGCAAAACCAACAGAATCTACTTCCTCTCCGAGGCCCCGTGTCCTGGGTGACACCTCTGCAGAAAGGACAGGCATGTTTTCGAGACACTGTCTGTGGGAGCCGCAGACCCAGCCCCAGCTCGGGAGAGGGCAGAGGGCAGACCAACCGAGAAGATAGCCCTCCCCGCTGACCCCATCAGGGCAGAGCCCCAAGAGCCGGTTTATTTAGATCTGATGAAATGTGACTTCCTGCTTCCCAGGGGTATTAATGAGCGCTCCACTGAAGAGCACGGGCCGGGCGGCACTGTCAGACCGTAAGGGATACTTTGATGAACTAAGTGCAAATTAAGCAAAAACACATGCATTTGGCTAAGGTCAGCATACACATGGAAGAGAATGTTAATGGAAGTAGGGGGGCCTTGGCCAGACTCCCACACACCAGAACCACACACCCCACCATGGGGGAGGATGGCGCCCTTCTTCACCGGCCCTCCCCAGCCCCCCAGAGTGGCTGCCACCTCTCCATGGAAACGTCTGTGACATAGACCATTTATGGGAAACTTTGTCTGGAGAGGCAGAGGCCAAGCTGAGGGCATGGTGTTTGAGCCCCCCAGCTGGCTCTGATGTCAATGCAGGGAGAGGAGCTAAGCAGTCCTGGTCTTGGGAAGGTTTGAGGGCCTGGGTAAGCTGAGTTAGCAGAGCCTTGGGCCAGCAACCAGAGGTAGGAACCCAGCAGACCCACCCAGGAGGGGACGTGGACAGGCAGGGTACAGGGCTGGGGTTGCAGCACAGTGCAGGCCAGGCAAAGGCAGCAAGGCCTGATGTCTTCCACCCACTGCCTTTTGGGGTACACCAGCTGCTCCCACCCGATGGAGGCTCAGGGAAGCAGCCACAGGCCGGAAGAGGAAGGACCCAGGCTGAAGAGGTTCAGGCCAGCGCCCAGGCCTGGGGCTGAGGGGCCGTGCAGGACCTGGGGGTGGCAGAAGAGGGCACGGTCCAGAGGGCAGCACACAGAACAGCTCTGTGGCCGGGAGGATGGGTGACAGCCTGGGCCCCAGGGACTGGCCCAGGGGCCTGGACCACAGGCTGCAGGCATCGCTGGAGAAGGCGTCCTTTGGATCCGAGTCCCACTGCTTATATGCCTGGCAGAGGGACCTGGGTGCTTCCGCTGGTGGAGGTTTTGTTTGTTTTTAAGAACATTTCCTCTGGTCTCAATGAAATTGTTTACATTACAGCTCTGGGAGAAACGCGCAGGAGCCTCAGTGGCCTGATGCTCTAGGCAGACAAGTACCTCATACCTGGGTGGCAGGATGTGGTGGGTGAGAGGGCTTGTGGCCCATCGGAGAGAAAGAAGCATTTTACACACGGCGGTTGGTGCAAGGCATCAGTAGGGGCCTGGTGGGCCCAAGTGAAGTGCGTGCACGTATGAGTTTGTGTGTGCATGCACATGTATGTGCTATTGCAAAAGAGGCTCCAAGTCCGGTGTGGTACGTGTCATGCCCCAAACAAGGTCCTGATGCAGTCTTTGGCCTGGGCGGACACAGGTCTGCCCCCTACCCACGGTGACCCTGATATTTACCCTGGTGTTTGCCCAGTGCCCCAAATTCCCATCCACGAGCCCAATCTCAGGGTTCCTGGGACACCTCGCCACCTCACCTTGGATGAGAACCTGGTCTGTGTCAGCTTTCAGCGGGCTGCCTCTTACCTGGGGCCCAGTGCAAAGGAGGAGTCAGAGGACAGAGACGTGGGGGCATGGGTGCTGGGGCTCCCACAGGAAGGTGCCAGGGCCCCTGCCATGCCTGAGCAGGCGAGCATGACCAATTAGAAGCAGATGCTCCCTATCTTTGGTTTCTTATCATTCTTTGCCTTGTAGAAAGAATCTTGTTCACTCGCAGGAAACAAAACAACCCAAACTCCTAATAGGCAGTCTCTCCTGGTTTCCAGCCCAGCCATCACCTCCGAAACACCTTTTAGGGTGTAGAAAGGGGGGTTTTCTCAGTGTGAGGAGGTCTCATGTTGTCCCCACCTCCTCATGCAGGCGGGCAGAAGGGCACCTTGGCTCCAGGGGTGGCACTCAGAGGTGACCTCACCTGCTGGCTGTCAGGGAGCCGGAGGAGACAGCACAGCACATGGCAAGGAAGGCCTCCTGCTTGGACCTCTCCTAACACTCATTTCCACCTCCAGGGGAGGGAGGGAGGGGGACAAGCTGCTGAGGGACAAGGAGAGAAAGAGCCCGAACCGCTTTAGCCACCACAGCCATTGGCACAAACCAGCCCTGAGCCAGGCCGGGGAAAAGCTGTAGCTCTGAGCCGTAGTTTGGGTTTTAATGATGGTCAAGTGGAGCAGGGAAGAGGATAAAAAATGCTAACATTGAACCAAACACACTTGTGAAGGAAACTCAGGGTTACAAACTTGGAAAATGGCTAGGGTTGGAGGGGTTCGGCAGGGCTCCTGAGTTTCTTCAGCATTCCAGCCTCCTTCCTGCAGCCCCACCCCACTGACCTGGGTAACTGTGTCGAATCCCATTGGCAGAAATTGACTGAAGTGACACAAACAGAAACTCTCTGTGCGAAAGGGGCCAGAGCTCAGGCCGAGCTCAAAGCCCAGCATCCCCGAGAACAGGACCAGGGGCAGGTAGCTCTCCAGCCCCAGAGCCATGCCAGGCCGACTTGGCAGGGTGCGTGGTGTCCCTCCTCAGATGGGAACTTCCTCCTGCCCTGGCACTCGTGCTGCCACAAGGACTGTAGCTAGCTTGGGTGAACAAGCAGGCTTTCCCCTTTTCCTCACCCATCAGGCCTCTCCCTCTTACCTCCCTTTCCTCCTTCCTTCCCTCCCCTTGTTGGGCTGCCTCTGACCCTTCAGGTAATACTTCTCCATGCGAAGCCAGGCACAGAGGACAAAAGAAGGGTGGAACAGAACGGATCAGTTTGGCCCCAGATGGTCCCTGCTGGGACAAGTGGTGGCACTTGGGAAAAGTCCAGCAGCAGCTGCTGCTCCTGAGATGAACGTGTGCTCTCCTGAGTTCCACACAGAGCTCTATGGCACTGGCCCTGCCTTGTCTACACAAAGATAGTGTTTCCTTTTATTGCTGAGGTCCAACTGACAAGCATTCTGCTGAGCACCAGAAGGACTGCGCCCTTTTGCAATGTGCTCTGCTGTGGGGACTGCTCTAAAGTGTTAGCCATACTGACTGTAGCTCTCAGGGTCAGCTCAACAGATGAAGGCAAGGGGAGGGTGGCAGATAGAACCCAGTCAGGGCCCAGGGCCCAGGGCCACAGGGCGCATTTGCCAAGAGGACACATGAGGATGAAATGAGAGACCTTTCTTCTGTACCTCAGACTCGGCTCATCCCGACGAGTAGTGTGAGGCAGGGAGGGCCACTGGCCTTGGACCCATCACAGAAGTTCTTGGCGATCGGTGCACTTGTGCATGCGTGTGTGCGTGCACACACACACACACACACACACACACACACACATGTGCACACTCTCCTCCCCCCCATCCAAATTCCATTCTCAAGTCTCTCCTATGGTCTTGTTTCCAACAGCAGCCTCCCTCGACCTCGCTGCCTCTTCATGTATGTTCTACTCATAGTGACACGTTTCACCAACCCAGACCCCTAAAGACCACCCCTCTGGCTGAGTCACACCTGGATGGGACCCTGCAGAACTCCCTGGAAAGCCTGATTCATCTGGGTGGATGTGTAGTCAACATCCCAGAATAAGAGCTCCTATACTCATCAATGCAAACAGAGCCCACAGCAAAGGACTCCAGGCTGCATGGTCTTCCTGGGGAAAGGAACAGACACCACAAAATGCATAGACCCCTCATGTGCTGATCTAGTGCTGTGAGGCCTCCTCCGGTCTTTACATGATGGTGGCCTTGTGGAGCAGGCTAAAGGCCGAGTCAGCAAGCCCTGCTTCACAGACAGTAGACCTCGGCACAGCATGCTGGGAGGCTGCTCAACCCTTCACCCAGGGGACAGAGTCAACTTGTTGTCAAGCAGCCTCTTTGGATTCTTTGTGTCTGGCCCCACTCAGTGGCTCCATCGGAGCCCCGCTTGCCTCTCCCTGCACGAGCCCACCTTCGACAAGCAGTGGCAGCCGTGGGTAATCTGTATGACAGCGATGGCTTGCTGCATGTGTGGTGAGGAGATCTGCCAGATCCCAGCCCAAGGGATCAGTAAGGTCACTGGGTGCCCATGTGACTAAGAGGTCAAAGGTGACCCACATAGGGCTGGACGGATCGCTGGGACTTCGAGATCACTTTGCAAGGCTCTTTTTCATGTGCTGCCAGTAGAGGTAGATTTTGATAACTAGCATCGATTTGCTAGGTTTATGGAGCGCACTTTGCTCAGGGTAACCGTGTAACTGCACTGAGAATGGCAGAATAAATAACATCCTTATCTGTGGTATTGACTACTGAAAATTAGCTGAATATATAGAGTTCACTTCCAAGTACAACTAGGGCATGTTGAGTTTTATTTTCACCAGATTTAATTCTCAAATTTCAGGTGTCCTATATAAACATTAGGTGGCAAATGATCAACTTTTCAATCTGTCTAATTTTCATGCTTTTCCCATAGGCAACAGCTTATTGTGGTTAAAGGTATCTCTCTGGTGCTGCAAAGCATGATGGTTTCCTTTGGGGGTCACACACTGCTTTCTCTCCCTGCCCAGGCACATGTCGCTTTCAAGGACAAATACCCTTTCCCTGGCATCATCCACATGGTCTGTATTGTCCTGAGGGAGAGAAGACAGCACCTTGGATCTGTCAGAGATGGTGCAGAGGCCACGGGACACTCCCAACCCACAAAATGCCTAAGGGTTATCAGGACAAGTTCATGGCCAAGTGGGCGGAACACCTTCAGGGTACCACTTCTTAGAGGACAGTGAGCTAGTGCAGGGTTCTCCTGTCACTGCAAGCTTGGGCCTCTTCCCTGCTGCGTTCCAACCTCCAGGGCATGAAGACAGCTGATGTCACTATTACACGAGACCCCGGAGTCACAAACGGGAGGATAGGAATGGTAAGAAATGAGTCAGAGAGCAGACTCCGACTTGCACCCTATAGAAGAAAACATTTTGGACCTCACTCTGTGAGCAAAAGGGGCCCTAAGTGACTTTAGGGAGGAAGTGATATCAACCACCTAGACTTCCGGAGACAAGAAGACGAGCCCGAGACGAACTGAATAAAGCATGCGGAACAAAGAGCCTCAGAGTTAGAGGCTGGGAGAGCGGATGCAAGGCCCCTGCAGCTGTCCAGCACTGGGCACACTCCTCTGCAGCGTCTGTCCTGAGGCAGCAGAAAGGGCAGTCCTATTAGCCAAGATCAGTTCACGTGAGGAGCAGAGGTTCGGAGGGAATGAACAGGAGTCTCTGAACATCCAGATCTCCTGATGCCTGAACCTTCTGAGCTGGAATTTACGAGGAGAGTCCAGGCTGAAAATGCAGGTCTGGATCTCAGCAGCATGTAAGTAGCCTCCAGACAAGCCATCTGCGGAGCAAACACTCTGCTCCTTGCTCTTTTTAAGGAGTTTATTGGCAAACACTCGAGCAAAAGAGCTTTAAACCTGGCAAGAGCTGGACATGAGTTCAGAGTAAAGGGAGGCAGACAGGGGAAGGTGTGAGGCGGTCTGCATAGTCACTAGTCATGGGGGAGAGGAGCTTTGTGCAAGTGAGACAGACAGATGGGGTAGGGGAGAGGGATAGGGGATCTGTTGTCTGGGGAGGAGACAGCTTCAGAAAGGGTGGCTAAGAAAGAAAAAAGAAGAAAAGCAAAAGAGACAAAATAGGAGTAAGAACCTGCTGAACTGGCCACAGTGAGAGAAGCAAAGGCAACGAGTAAACAGAAAAGCCTGCTGAACAGCCCCGAGCTCCAGAGACACACACTTGTGACATCCAGGGTCCTGACCGCAGCATGCATTTCTCAGCTGTAAACAATAAGGTTAGGTTTTGATCTAAACTGTGATATGAATATACTGAGAAGACAGCAGGAGGAAAAAAGGGGGCGTGCCTGTGTGTGAGCCTGTGTGAGCCTATGTGCATGCATGTGTATGTATGTGCATATGCGTGTTCGTGTGTATCTCTGTGCACATGTGTGTGTGTGCATAAGCATGTGCACATGCTGGGGCTCAGGCACACTGTGTCATTTCTTCCCAGGAGCCCAGCAGCACAGCTTCGGCTTGGAGCCATCGTGGTGACATGTGTGTGGAACACTTGGCTGATGGGGCCCCTTCCTTCATCCCACAGAAGCTACACATCCTCCTTGCATCCCCTAGCGGCTCTTTATGACTGGAAAGGAAGTGTCCCGATGGACGCAGCTGCCCCTGGGCCGCCATGAGCCACAGTGGAGGGCCAACATACTAACGGGGAAATGCATCTTCTTGTGTCTGATGCACGAGAAAGTCTGTGTCCCCAGTGAGGCTGGAAGTTACGGCTTCTGGTGCCTTTACCTCCAGTTCCCTTCCTTCGTATTTGGGTTTCATCTATTCCAGCCCTGAGGGCTGTCACACCCCCAGGGGGCTGTCTCCCCAGCAGAACCAGAGCTGCAGCCAGGGGACTCCTGCCCTGCTGGAAGCAGCAGCAGACAGCCATGGGTTGCCACAGCTCAGGCAGGCAGCACGGGACAGACCCCAGGTCCCAGTCACGAGAGGAGTGGCAGGTAGAGCAAGGGAGAGCCGTGGCATTTGCAGTGAGATCCTAGGCACAGGGCTTACGAAGTCTGGGACCTGCCTGGATCTTTGCGCATCACTTGGATTCCTTGGATAAAGATGCCCATGGGGGGGGATGGCACAGAGCAGTACTCCAGAGGACAGGCACAGGCTCTGCACCTACGACTTAAACAGAGACTGCGGCTGGCAAGCGCAAGGTCCTGAGTTCGGTCCCCAGTACCAGAAAAAAGTCTGTGTAGAGACTAGAGTGCTGGCTGAATGGGAAGAGAAAACTGGCTTCAGGAAAAGAATTTCAAGATTGGTTCAAGTCAGAGATAAGCCATCGAGCTGGCAGCAGCCGCCCGAGTGAGCGGCAGCGTCGCCTCCCACCTTGAGTCACTTTCCCAGTGGATCCAGGCTGGCCCACTCCATCCTGGACACCCTCCCACCACTGGGGCAGACTAGTGAGTCACTGCCCACACCAGCCGAGAGGAGGAGCCTGCCGGCGGTCTGCCAGCACCATGCTGCCTCCATCTGAGGACAAATTATAAACCAGCACAGAAAAAAGCTTTCACGGTCACATCTCCCAAAACACACCATGAAAGGTTCCCTGAAAGGTTCCCCAGAGGGACGTGGTGACAACAGCACAGAAAGCGTCAGACCTATGCAGCACAGGGCAGTTCTGGAAGCACAGCTCCTCTCCGCTGCTCCTGATCCATGTGGCGCCCAGGCTGCGGATCCCAGAACCCATCTGTAACTCGGGACGAAGGGGCAGCACAAACCCCGAGCACAGCTGGGTCGGTTTGGCCGGGAGTGGTGTGTGGGTGGCCACAGAGCATCATAGGGACAGGCGTGTCCCCGTCAGCTGCTCCCGTCTTTGGAGGTGAGTCACCTCCCAGCCTCATCCTGCCAGGCCAGCCCGAGGAACCATAGTAGCAAACACCTGTGGAAGCATTGGGTTGTGAGCAGGGGCGTCTAAAGACAGACAAGCCCACCCGTGCCTGCGCTCACTCACTCATGATCCTGTCGGTCACAGGAAGAAGTCAGTGTTTGGGACACCATTCTCAACCCCACCCTTTTTCTTCCCTGGAGCGATTCTTCCACTTCACAGCTGGAGCTGAGTCCCGGAGGACGCCTGTGGAGCCGCTCACTCTCTCCCCACCCCGTTCATTCAGACTTCTGCACAGCACTTGGCTTTCGGGAGCCACACTTCTGCTACTGCATCTGTGTGGACGGTGCCGCGAGGCGTCTGAGGACTTTGTACACCTCTTAGTTCCTTTCTCCATGACACATGAGTAAGAAAAACAACGACATCGAGTAGGATTTGGACAGCTATGGGTTAGAAGGGCCGGGAGTGCCCAGGACTTCCAGGGCCGCGAGGAGAACCGGGGGCACAGAAGCCTTTACTTACAAACACGTCCATGAGCAGGTGCTCCAGCGTCACCTCGAAGCCGTCCAGTCTGGCTGCCAAAGTCATGATGGACGTTCTGTGTGCTCTTAGGCACAGTCTGCAAACTCCTCAGCTCACAAAGCACCACACGTGTCAAATAAGTCACCAGGCAGAGTTGCCACTAGTGGGAAGTGGGAACTCTTAAAGCAACACAGAACATCACTGAAGGGTCTGCTAAGGCCTCGGGGCCAGATAGTATAAGGGATTGAAGGAAACAAAAGAAATGACGGTTTGAGGGCCAGGCTGGGCACAGCGGACACCAGCAGAAGCGTCCAGCTCTGCCTGCTCTGCACTGAATCACAGTCTACAGTCCACACCAGACGCTGGGAGCCACCACAGGGCTGAGGAGAAGACAGCGAGATGGGGGGACGGACCCAACCGTCTGACTCTGATATTTATAGGGCCACATGTTTTTGACTCTAGCCCATTTCTCAGTTCATTTCTGACCTTTCACAAATGACTAAACACACTGGGGTGTATTGTCAAGCGGGGGCAGGGGTCCCACAGAAGTTGGCTGTGACCAGTGCTAGGGCAGTTCACACAGACACACCATCAATGGTTCTTTGTACGAGACGTATCAGACCTTGTTCTATACGCCACGACAGAAAGGCACAGAGTCTTGTGAAAAACAAGGAAACGAAAGTCGTGGGTACTAAAGTTTTCCTCAGAATATTATTAGAGCCTGTACACTCCGCTCAGCCCTCAGCACGCCCCTGCTCTCCATTTGGGGCAGATAAACATGGGGGACGGAATTCAGTCTCTGGTGTCAACCCCTCAAGCTCCTGCCAGGTAGAGTGTCCATGAACTCTGATGGATGTTTCTGCTTCCAAACTTTGCTCTTTTGTCACTTAATTTTTTTTATAAAATTGTGGGAAAATGCACATAACAGCATTTGTTCAGAGGTGTTAGCTCTTTTCTCCATGACACACGAGTAACAAAAACAATGACATCATGTGGGATTTGGACAGCTATGGGATAGAAGGGCATGGAGTGTCTCGGGGAGAACTGTGGGATACGGAAGCCTTTACTTACAAACACGTCCATGAGCAGGTGCTCCAGCAGGAGCTGCTGTTGTGTAATTCTCTCCCAGCCCTCTCCAGAATTCTTTCTAATTTGCAAAATGGAAACTCTGTTCCTAATGAACCCAGCCCTCTCGTCTCCCTCTCCCAGCCCGGCTGCTGCCTCGCTGCTCTGTCTCTGTGTATCGGATCCTCTGGGGCCTCACAGAGGTGGAGCCCTCAGGGGCTGTCCTTGGGCAACTGACTTATTGAAATGTCAGACTCATGCATGCCATGGAATGTGTCAGAACTCCTTCTCTTTCTGAAGCTGAAACTGAACATCCTAAGAAAGGCTGGCTGAAAAAAACCATCTGGAGACACACGTGTGAAGACGCTAGTAGCCCTATGTGCTGGGCAGATCTGTCTTCTTAGTTATCTAAATAAGGTCTACCCTGCAGGGTGGAAAGGAAGGCACCAAGAATCTGATGAAAAGCTTACCATTATTTCTGACTCTTTTTTTTTTTTTTTTTTTTAGGTTTTTTGAGACAGGGTCTCGCTTTTTGTGGTTCAGGCTGGCCCTGAGCTCAGCCTCAAACTCACACCACAATCCTCCTGCCTCTGCCTCCCGAGTGCTGGGATTACAGGCGTGAGCCACCACGCCCAGCACTGTGGTATGTGGTACTGGTTGCTGCTGGGTGTGGGTCCACACCCAGTATTGTTATGTGGTTACCGGGGAATCGAACCCGGGCCCTTGCGCTTGCAAGACAGGCGCCGGAACCACTGAGCTAACTCCCCGGCCCTATTTCTGATTCTTTAAAAATAGAGTCTTGCTATGAAACCAGGCTGGCCGCACACTCCTGATTCCCTGCCTCAGCCTCCTGAGTGTGGTATTACAGGTGTGCACCGCCACATCCAGCTTGTCATGTTATTTTAGAGTACAGTTGCAGTCTGTCAGGTGAGTTTATGTGCACATCTGCTTATCATATCGTGTACAGTTCCTCCTGTTTTTAGGGTCCTCACGGAAGACTTACAGTGGGCTACACAGCAGTGTCTCTAGCAGAGCAGCAACACAGAGGAGGCATGCAGTGCCTCCACAGCCAGGCACGCCCATGGAAGATGTCTCCCGACCGGAGCTACTCCAAAGCCCTTCCTATCCGCTGAAGTGCTGTCATGTCTTGAGAGGGGTCAGAGTTAGGACAGGACCCTTCGCCACAGCATTGCTTCTGTGTTAATCCCCTGAAGGGGCTCACAGGACCAGATGCCGTCTCTGGCCTAGTAGGAGTGATGGGTGTCATGAGTCAGGTTGCCAGGGGAATACATGGGTGGACGCATGCATATGTAAGTGCAATAATGCTCTGCTCTCCGGGGATCTGAGAGTGTTCAAAATCAAGTTTCTTTAGCCATTTCCTTAAGAATTAAATTAGACAAAACATTGTCATATCTGGAGTTTTATAAAAAAGATCCCAGTTCGGTCTCTTCCTGGAATGAGTGAGCAGTCAGCCTGTGGAGAACAGCTAATAATTTCTCAGTTATAGAGGCAGCCTCTCAGCCTCCCGGGCCATTTTCTAGGACAATCAAGGCAGTGGTTCTCTCCAGACGTCAACAGGATACTTTGGAGCTAAGACACTGCCTAGACTTGGACATGCAAATGGTTGGCACTCTAGTTCCAGGGCTGTCAGGAGAACATACAGGGACGTGCGAAGTTTAGGAAAGAGCCACTCACAGTCCCCGAAGGGGAGAGATGGCCAGGAGGGAGTTCCCGAAGGAGAGGATAGTTGCTGGTAATGGTAGCAGAGGTCAGCAGGAGATGCTCACGAGGGACTGTGGAGTCGAGCAGTGACAGCCACAAGGGGCAGTGGATGTTGAGCAGGTGGAAGCCACAGCAGTGTGGCGATCAGATGCCTCGGCCCTCGGCGAGATCACTGGTGTCTGAGCCTGCCAGGCTATATGAATGCACGGAAGGGTACTTGGGCAGATCCACTGTGAAATTTTCTTAGTAATTATATTCTGTCTAATTGATACATACATAATTATCAATATATTTGTATATAATTATTGAGAAATTTTATTGTTGCTTATGTCAAACCTAAACTTGCACTTGTTCACTGGTACATCTTTTAGATCTGCATTTGGCATCTAGGCCAGATTCTGGGATAGGTGAGGATCTTCCCAAGAGGATCAAATCATGGTTCCTTCCGCCAGACCTGAAGGCCTAGAGAGAAGAGGCGATGTGATATGCTGAGTCAGCGAGGGCTTCCGTGGAGATACGAACATGGGCCTCATCCGGGCACTCACGGGCATGCAGGTGGGGCAGCTCACTGATGAAAAGGAACGGAAAGCATGGCTCTCTCTTGTAAGTACGGTGGAGAGGACAGAGTGAAAGGAGGAGGAGGAGGATGGACCTGGGGTGGGGGCGTGGTCTGTGGCGGAGAGGGAACCCGGGCTCCAGGCCCGGAGGGTTGGGTTTGAAGATGGAGGCCACAGGCTCACTCCTGGCAACACAGAGTTCCAGGACCGGCTACAGACATGTCACTGTGGCCTCAGTTGGAGGGGGCGGGGGCCCCCGCGAAGGGCACGACTCGGGCCTCCCCACTCAGCAGGGCAGACAGACGACAAGCAGACACAGGACTCCTTCAGCATAGTCAAACAGTAACATTTATGGATAAAGAAAATTTAAATTTCCTTGTGTGACTCTCAGACAACCATCTCCCATCATGTGTCTGAAAAGCTTCCTCTAGGTTTAATATTTTGGCAATAGGACTCAAAAAAAAAAAAAAAAAATGAGCGTCCCTAGGGTGCTGGAGCCCCTGAATTGCTCTTCCCGGAGGAAAAGCTCTCTTCCAGGAAGCCGCACCCAAGGACCATCACTCACAGCGAATGACCCCATCATGGCCCAATCTTTATCCACTGGTCTCCACTCAGGACAACACGTGCAAGTGTTGGGCCACAGGCAACTGAATATTCAAAAACGCTTTCCCGGAAACATGTTTCTGTCCACCTTAGCAAGACAGTGGATTGGAAACCACTGCATGGATTGGAACTGGTTAGCAAGATGACTAGTTACCCATTTTATGTCTGAATTTGTAAATCCAAGTAGCAACTTGATTGAATTATGAAATAATTACTGAGTTTTTTTTTTTTTTTTTTTGAGACAAGGTCTCACTTTGTAGTTCAGGCTGGCCCTGAGCTCACTATGTAGCCCAGGTGAGCCTCAAACTCACAGCAATCCTCCTACCTCTGCCTCCTGAGTCCTGGGATTACAGGTGTGAGCCACCATCCCCGGAACTGTGGTATATAGTACTGATTGCTGGTGGGGGTGAGTCACCATGCCAGGCATTGTTGTTTGTGATTACTGGGTTTGATCCTTGTGCTTGCAAGGAAGTCACTGGAATTACTAAGCTAAATCCCTGGCCCTACTGAGGGAGATATTATTGTTAAAAGGAAAATCATCGGCTTTGATATCATCACTAGCTTATGTGACAAAGATCCAGTTTACATGATGACTAACCTTGCAGCCACACTGAGTTGATTTTTTTTTATATGGCATGAGAGAACAGTTCAGTTTCATCCTTCTGCACACGGACATTCAAGTATTCCAGGACATTCATGAGTGAGACTGTCCTTCCTCCTACCCTGGAGGGCACTATGTTAATGATCATGCAGATACAGAAGACATGGTCTACATGCTGCCTGGTCGCACTTCTAGAGCAGAGTGGGGCTTGGTAGGGCTGGGTGGGGAAATGGGGTGCTGGTAGTCAAATGAAACAGCCCTTCGGATGGCTGAGGGCAGCTGCCTCTCTGGTGGCGTCCAGCAGGGCCCGTCTCTTGGGGAACAAGTGAGCTGACTGAAAGGTCTGCATCTTGGGGCTCTAGCAGGCTGGCACTGGTGGGACCGGGCGTGGCTGCCCCACGGTGCCTGTCCTTGTTCCACCCAGGCAGTGCCAGCTGGCTCACACAGCCAACCTTGTCTTGCCCTCACAGAACATTTTTGGTCCTCACAGTCTCTGGGGAATACAAAGCCTGTATTCCCGACAGCTGCCTCCCCTCAGATGAATTTCATGTTTCTAAAGCCAGCAGGCAGCGAGATTCGTGTCAGGCACGTGTGGGTGCCCTGGGCTTGGGTGGAGGGGTGCACATGGCCGGTCCTCTGCTCTGCTCTGCTCTGTCTCAGTCTTGTTGTGTGCTCTGCTGCTGGAGTAAAAGGTTCACAGGGACCCTATGTGATTGATCGATGCACATCGAAGGGGCTAAGAACAGGCACCCTACACCCATGGCACCGAGTTTCTAAGGACTCAACTTCCCAGGGCTCACAGAGCTTCATCGGGTTCCCAAGAGGTAAGGACCGCTACAGACAGCTTCCCCATCTGTGAGACAGGCACAGGTTTATAGATCGCACACCCCGGCGGCTGTGGGGGGAAGCAGCCTCTGCAGCAGAGCACACTGCTCCTCTGCACAGGAGCTACGGGAGCATCACCCTAGCCTGAGTTCTCACCTTCAAAGGCAGGAGGCTTCTCCCCAAGGACATGGTCAAAGCAAGGGGCCTCTGGCACAGGAGGACCCTGGGGAGCCACAGCCACTTCTGGTAACTGACTTGGATGGAGATTTTCTCCCCAAGAGCTTTGCCCTGGGTGCTTTAGACTGATCAATGACTCTTAACCTTTCAGAGTCAATGGCTCATTGTCCAGTGAATATTACAAAGTACCCTACTGTCCTTAAATAGAAGTCATGGATAGCGTGACCCATTTACACATGTAATTAAAAATTCCAACATAATTCTCTGCCATGTAAACAAGAGGTAAAAGGAAAGTACCTATCATCAGATAATACATTAGAGTATGCAAATGTCTGTATATAAGGCAGCTACCCTGGAAATTGTGAGTGCGATTGATCAATTAACTCCTGAACTCCAGAGCCATAGCTGAGCTACAAAGGTGAATCTGTTGGGACTTGGATGCCACTGGGGAACTGCTGGTGGCACAGTGCTTTCCAGAAATGGGCGTAATCCTTGGTGGTGCTCCAGCTAAACACAGCACCGTTACTGCTTGTTTCGCATGAGCGCCGTCCTCCCAGGCAAGTCAGTCAGTGGTGCACAACCCCAGGATCCACAGCAGCCACCACCACCCTCCCGCTGCTAGGAGCCGGGTCGCTGGACATGTCTGAAGAGGAGCTGCTGGGAGGCTGCCATCCAGGGATCCCTCCTCAGTGTGGGGCCTTCTGCTGCCCACCATCACCGCTCCCCTCGTCTGTTGCTGGGAGGGCAGCATCCTTGGGTAGGACTAGTGATACGACGTGAAGAGAGGTCTTGGATGGAGAAAATGTTGTGTCCATATGCCTGTGCTGAGCGAGAGACAATGCGGGTGGGCTCACGCACACAACCTTCCTGGTCTTAGTAACTTTGCAAGAACAGTTCACGAGGCCTGGAATGGAGCTGGTCCCACTGTTTGCTGAGACACCAAGGCTCTCAATGCTAACTGCGATCTACTGTAGTTTAGACACTTTTCTTCATGTGCTGCACTCCAGGCTTACAATAGAACAGTGACCTCAAGTGTCATGGGAAAAGCAACTGAAAAATTGGACGCTGGGAGGATCCACCTATGAGGTGACTGCTATGGTTTGGGTCAGTGACCCCCAAAGACCTATGTACTTATTAAAGGTTTAGTCTCCAGCCCAGGACACTATTAGAAAGCATTGGAACCTTCCCGAGGTGAGGCCTAGTGGGAGGAAGTGGGTGCTGGTACCCTGGCCCTTCCTGTCTCTCTGCATCCTGACCATGAAGAGGGAGCAGCCTTTTCTGTCATGTGCCACCTGGATGATGTGCAGTCTCACCACAGACCCCGATAAAAGCGCAGACTGAAACCTCAAATGCTGAGAGCCCAAAGACCATTTTTCCTGTATGTTGATTATCTTGGGTATTTTTGTTACAGGGATAGAAAGTGAATATACTTGCCAAATCTTATACAGTAAGTCCCTGGCTTATAAACATTTGAGATGAGAGCATGCACAGGTGTATTGCATAAAACTCTCTGTTTTATAAATTCAACTTACCAACATTCTCTCACAGTGGAACTGTTCACAAACTGGGGACTTGCTGTACACTCAATTGAGCCTTTAAGAATGTGCAGATCACAGAACGAGCTACCCACCTTCTGCCATCAGCATTATTAAAATACTAATAGGTACATTTTAACACACACTCAAAACAGGAGAGAGAACCTCAGGATCTAACGTGGAATGAATTCAGCTCAACAGAACTGCTGCTGTTTCCCCTTTTCTCACAGGTAGCTGATAGGTGAGGATTTTTACAGTGAAAAGGGACAGGTGTCGGGACAGAGAGCAGGAGGGTGCTTGGCTTCCACCAGCTGTGACGTCATGATTCTAGCTGTAGTTTCTGACCCTCCCACTCAAGAACTGAGAGGGAAAGCAGAACCCACCCCCTCCCCGCCTTCCCTCTTCCTGTCTCAGTCCCAGCTGTGGGACGGAGGACGAGGATGCAGTGTATGCCCATCCTTGGCAGTGGTTGCAAATCGAGACAAAGCTGGGCTCAGGGGCAGCAGTGGGCAGAGACCTGGTTTGTCTTCCCGACCAAGCCTAACCTCCTGAGTGTCTGTTTGGAACCAGGTGCACTTTCTGGATGCCACTCCCTGCTTCTTACCCCTACGGAGTCACTGATCTTTTTGTTCTTCTTTAGACATGTGCTTGAAAGGGAAGAACCCAATTCCTACCCGCAAGACTTAGGCTCTCTTCATTTGAAACTCTTTTTTTAAACATTTTTAAAATAAGTAATCTATATAGATGATATACAATTCCAAACAAAACAGGACAGATAAGAAGTGAATTTTCACTCTTTAAGTGTATGAGGTACTGGGGATGGAACCCAGGAACTTGCATATGCAGGGCCAGTGCTCGACCCTGAGCTCCAGCCCAAGCTGTAAGTCGGTCTCTTAGCCCACGTGTCTGACCTGCAGCCTCCATTTCTCACTAGAGACACTGCGTCAGCATGTTCTTGGAGTATACAGCAAGAATCAAGCCACACCTCCAGTGACTACGGCTGCACAGTGCACTAATTGTCTGGAGGCTTCATTTCACTGGCTCCCCGCTGAGAGACACTTCCTGTGCCACTAAGGCAACAGGCACA
This sequence comes from Petromus typicus, assembly GCA_004026965.1. Lineage (NCBI taxonomy): Eukaryota > Metazoa > Chordata > Mammalia > Rodentia > Petromuridae > Petromus > Petromus typicus. The sequence goes on along the minus strand of PVIR01000652.1, from coordinate 15,643 downwards.
TGGACTTTGCATCAGAGCCCAAATATCTCCTTGGCGGACCTCAAAAGGTGGAGTCATTGGCTCAAAGGTCATATGCGTTTCAAAAGTGAGACACTGTCGACTTCGCTCCTTGTGCAGAGCGCACCGACTTGCAGCCCAGTGCAGACAGTGCTGGGCTTCTCCCAGCACTCAGCTGCACCAGGAAACTGATGGGCGAAAAATGGCACCGAGTTTTCAATTCATAATCTCCTTTCATGCGCTAACATGCTTGTTCTTACCACTTTCCTAATACAAATTTCTTTTGTTGAAACCAAGGTTCCAGTGCTCCAAATGGATCCAGCTGTGCTCTACTAATGGGTATAAGTGAATGCTTAACAAGGGAAGTCCACATTTAAAAGCAATTTAAGGGAATCTTTATTAATGGTTCCCCTATGCATCTCTGTATTGTATTTCCAAAGCACACCTGTTAGGTTGGATGAAAAACTAAAACCACACACTAAGAACAGAGGGTCATTCATCCAAATGCCCCACACACTTTCCTTCTGGCCTTGAGAAGAGCCAGGAAAGGGTTGAGTCCTGAGAGGCCAGATCATAACACCTGATCAGATGTGGACTTCGTAAGATTGATAACGCTTGTCAGCCACACAAACGCTGACCTGTAGAGCTCAGAAACTAATCTCATAAAGGATCAGCAGTGAAGGCAGTAACGGCCCCCAGAATTTCCACTGAGTGCCAAGATAAACGAGGGTGTCAGCATCTCCAAGTCTGGAGCCTCCCTTGTGCCTCTGTGGGCAGAGACTCATTACCAGTGACTTCTGTCCACAGGCCGATTCCAGGGCTTGCGGGATTGATGGCTGCAGTGGGCTGCAAATCCTAAATCTCCTTATTCTCAATGTTTCTATATTTGAACAAAACAATAATACACCTTTTAGGGCAACATTATCTGAGCCATTTTGAAAGGTGCATTATAGATCTCATTTATTTCCTGGACATACACAAAAAAAATCATTACAGAACAGCAGTCAACAAACTAATTAATTTAATTAATTTAATGTAATTAACCATCTTAAATATTTACTCAACCTGTTATCTACTGGATTTGCATTGAAGCTGTAATGATTTTTGTCATGTATTGCAAGCACCAAGCTATTAATCCCGTAGCAGCAAAGGTTTAGGTTCATGAGTTGTTGAGAAGGGGTTTGATAGAACATGACCTGTGCTTCATCTATTTCTTTACATTGTTGTTAAATAATGTTTCTTTGCTCACCATCACGTAGATATCTCTTATCTGTCTGTCATCTGCTTGCTGTCCACCATCTAACCCTCTGTCTCTTGCAGGTGCTGTTCCAAACACTGAGAATCCTCACAACGCCTCACGAGAGGATCATCATTTTTACTGCCCTCGTTTTGCAGGTGGAGAAACTAGGAACAGAGAGGTCAGGCAGCCACACAGCAGGCCCAGTGCAGGGCCTGCACGGGAGTTGAGCACTTGGCTCCAGTAACTGGCAGTCGGGTACTGGGCTTGCGTGCTGCAACATTCTGGTTTTACTGAACAATCACTTGCTCCCTGTCCCTGGGAGATCATTCTTCTGTTGAACAAAACAAAGAGCTCTTTGGGGGAGTCAGAGCTGGCTGGGAAGTGTGTGTGGCAGGGTGCCTGGAAAATGGTCGGTATTCATTTACAAGATAATCTTAATAGCGTCTCCATTGTGTGATGATGGAACAAGAGGAATTTAGCTGAAGTTAATATGGGAGCAAAAATCACAGAATGGTGCGATTTTTACAGTGGGAGGAGGGCGACCTTCGTCTGAGACTGGCCGTGTTTCGGAGAGAAGGGAACAGGCCCAGGGACTGCGGCCTCCTGCGTTTGCTGAAGGCCATGCCTGGGCCAGCGGCCAGACCTGGAGCTGGAGCTCCAGATGGGTGCTCCCTTGTTCACCCCTTGGGAAGGGAGCGGGCTGCCCCTGACTCAGGACCCCGCCCGGGAAAGTCTCTCTTCCCCATGGTGAACGTGCTCTCCAGAGGCAACGGTGCCTACGGAGACCCCAGGCCATTCTGCTGGAGCTCCAGGTCTCAGCCTCACATGCACAGCGGCCCCTGTCGGTGAGGCACCACTGAGCACTGGCTGGAAGGGAAGTGACAGTCTGGGAGCAGGAAGCCACGGATCTGTCCCCACAAAGGAGAATGTGTCTCTCCTGGCTGTAGAACAGCATGCGCCTGGTCTAGAGGGGCAGCATGGTCTACAGTTCTACATCCCTGTGTGGGAACAAAACAACTTACTTTATCCTAATGAAGCTTTTAGAACAGCATACAAGGGGCACTTTGCAGAAGTCACAGGACATACAGAGTTACACACATCTCTTTTTTCTTTGCTTTGTTTTCTCCTTTTCCTGCTGAGACAGGGCAGTCAGGACAAAAGGAGAATCCTTCTGCTTTCTCCCAATGAAACAGAGCTCCCCTGTCCCTCGGAGGCCCGACTTAGTTCCTGATCACTCAGCCCCCTTTCATATGGCTCTTCAAAAATGTCCACATTTCCTTTCACAGACAAACTATCCTCACGAAAAATCTGACCAACTTCTTTCTGTTTGCTTATAAATTCATTTGTTCTCTGTACCAAAAGAGAAATCCATTTTGCTCTTTATCCTTGAGCTGTTTTGTAAAATAACTCTTAAAATCAGGAAACATTTATAAGTAAATGTAAATATTTAGGCCTCTTCCCAAAGAAATGAGCCCATCTACACCAAAGGCCACTGCGTATAACAACCAGCTCCTATGAAAGCAATCAGAAGTTCACCAGTAAGGGCAGATGTAGCTTTGGTGCAGATGGGCTCAATATTTCTGAGAATTTTTAAACTGGAGAGGTGTTGTGTGGATATAGTGATACTGAAAGGACATGTCTGAGAATATACTTTTCACTTTATGGCAGGGTTAAATCACATGATTTAATCACAAAGCTCTGTCTCCCTTCCCTCTAGCACTCTCACCTTCTCCCCACTGGTTTCTGGAATTTTTCCCCTTGTCTTTTTTTGTTTCTCTTCCTCTCTGATGTGCAACTGAGTCGTTCTGCTACGTTCTCCCCTCCGTGGAGGTCTGGGATTTTATGTACTCTGATGTGCATTTTTCTCTTTCTTCTGCTAGCTTATTCCTTTGTTATAGAAGCCTCAGGAAAGTAAAATGGTGACTGTAATTTTCATAAAACATTGTGTCTGCTGTGATACTTTTCTGCTCAGAAAAGAGCAGATACTGTGATACTTTTCTGCTCAGATTCAGCTGATACCTTGACCAGCCAGGCTAGATTCTCTGCACTTTCTTCCTGGGAATGAGCTGCCCCTCCTGAGATGGCTCGGTCCTTCCCCGGGGTACCACCTTCCCTTTTGGGGTAGGACCTCTCTTTTTGACCTCTGTCCAGAGCAAGGGCATTATGGACTTTTCCAAGTTCTTCCATTGCCACTGTCTACCTGAAGCTTTCTCTGGATCAGTGAGGTAGGGAAACCCACCATCAGCGCCCACTGCCAGTGCCTATGTTATGTACACATTTGGTGCATTTTATGGTGATTCTCGACTTTAAATAAATTTGTTATGAAATCATTTAAGACATAAATATAAAAATGCTGATCTGGTAGATTGGATCACTTATATATACTTTTAAGTTTACTGATCAAATATAACACATCTTATTGGATCATCAGCCTTGATTTATTCTGTCATATTAATGAAATTCCTTAACATACGTTAAATAATTTATTAAAGTAATTGTGCTTTTCCCCAGCGCTGCACGAGCCCCAGGGCCTCAGACACATTGGGCAAGCCCTCCGCTCTGCTGTGGTAACGTCAGTGCTATCTTGAGACGCGTGGAATTTTATAGTCCCTACTGTTGCCACGAGGCTGCGACGACCGGAACTGGGACACTCTGTGTATGCACCCTGAGGTGGCAGGTGGTGAATGAGGAGCTGCCTCTTCTCCTTCTATCCCCCGTACTGTTTTCTAACACTTTAAGAAGACCTGGGGCAGCAGCAAAGCTGCCCCCTAACTGTTAAAGCCGTTTCCTGTCAGCTGAGCCCAAAGGGCCTAATTTGATGACATGTCCACAAAACGAAGGGCAGGATTATTTCAGTACTGTCGGTGCTGAGGGCGGGTCCTTCTCCACCTTCCTCTTCTCAGGCCATCTTCTCCCTGGTTCCAGAAGAGAGCGGTTCTGTTTGTCGTTGACGACCATACCTCAGGTGTGCAGTGCTGCAGATGGGCAGGGAAGAAACGTCCTGCCTGGGCTGTCCCGGGGCCAAGATATCCACCTTCTCCTCTCTGCCAGTGGTGGGACACTGGGCTTCCATCCCCAGTGCTGCCCTCAGAACACGGCAAGCTGACACTCTGAGGCATGGTGGCATCTGGCTCTGCCCTTATTTGTGATTCTCTTGTCCAACTTGAAATTCCATGACAGGGATTCCCTGAGAGATGGAAACATAGCAACACACACCACTGCACTTGAACTCCTCCTCCCTTGCAAGGCTGCTTCTGCGGACATCTCTGTCTGGTAGGAGGGACCTGAAGGGCAACTCTTAGCTCCCCTGGGAGGTCCTCCACAGGCCCTGACATGCTCTGGCTGTGACCAGCCAGAGGCTGCAGTGCCCCTGTCGGTAACAGCCTTGCGGTCTGCGCTCCAGCACGGCAGGAAGGTTCTTGACGAGTCTACCTTGAAGCATGCAGACTTCACTCCTTTAGGCCTCTGATTATCCTGATGGGGGATGCTCACTTTGGAGTTGCTCCGGAGAACTCACCATAGTGCACACGCGTGCTGAGGGCTGACTGCATTTAAAGAGGCGGCAGGTGCCTCTGGATGCTCGCTTGTTCTCCCGGAGCCTGCCCCAGGGAGACTGGTACTATGGGGAGGGGAGAAAAGAACCTAAAGCACAGCGCATACCGCATCCTCTGTCAGGAGCACCCTGACCATCAGGGTGGGAGCATCTGGAACTGCTCGGTCACGTGGATGATGCTCCTAGGGAATCAGGCCTTGAGCCTCAGGCAGACTGGGAGGCCTCAGTGGCTTCTTGAATGTGTGTGCAGAACAGGGGAAGGGGTGACAGTTTCATCAGCTTGTGACCCCAAACGAGAGCACCATCAACATCAGCAACAACAGAAAGGAAGACACAGAATTCTAGTGTGAATTGGGGTCTTGGAAACCAAGCAGTCAATTTTCACACCAGTCACATCAGAGGCTGAGGGCCATGGGGACGGATATAAACTTGGTCATCTCTATCTGTCCCGTCTCCAGTGCTCAGCAGCTGATACTCGATGGGGTTGAATGTTTAAATACTCTCAAAAACTTCTCTACTGTGGCCTGGAAACCAAAGAACCCCACAGTCCTAGTCTAGAATTATCCAGAGAGCAAAACTGACTATAAGATGGAAAGTGAAGTTCTGGGGCCCAAATGTGCTTTCTATCTTAGAAATGTTTCTGCCTGAGGAATTGCCAAGCCCAGACAGTGGAGGAAGGTGGGTGCTCTGGGGCCTGGTGCTGAGGGGCAGAGCAGTGGTCTGGGAGAGGACACTTTGGAGTCACATGGGCAGGCTCAGAGCTCAGCGCTGCCCACCTCTGCGTCCAGGGCAGCTTGAGGTCCAGTCTTGACTCCTCCCAGCCAGGAGGGACAGCCACGCCCGGACCAGGACTGTCAGTCCCTCAGCGGTGTGGAAGACTCTCAGTGCCGAGCTAGCACAGGGACCCACACGCATTTGAGGCCACCTCTGTTCTGTTTTCAGTGTGATCCCAAGAGACAAAGGAGGAGGTCGCTCTTGCATATTAAAGATGTGGAGGATGAACCGGAAAATTAATCAGTTATGATGATCAAATGCAGAGGGGCTTTGGGGCAAGACACCACTGGCAGCAGGGTTTGAGGTAGGCAGCTGGAACAGGAAGTAAAGGATGCACTCGAAGCAGTCAGGAATTGAGGACTGGAGCTAGGCCTGCTTTCCCGATTTGGAGTACCGGGATGGTTTTGGTGCAAAGAAAATAGTCAGCCAAACTAAGTCCTTTCATGCTTTGCAACTGAAAGTGGCCTAGAGTGGATCTTTTCCTGCTGCATTTTGTTTGGACAGGCGGGTCTCATCGTTGTAGAAAGAGCAGAATCCTCCTGGGCAAAGACATGATTAAAAATGAGGGGAAACTCGCACAAGTTGATGGTCTTTTTATAGCCATTCTGGCAGCATGCTCCACACACCTATCTCTGACTCTGCTCAGGCTCAGTGTTTGCTGAGTGTGCACAGGGTGGAGGCAAACAACCAGTTCTGAGTGCAGCCTCTGGCCTCACTGCTGGCAAACTGCACAACGCCAGGCAGTTCTTTAACTCTCGATGCCTCAATTTTTCCATCTGTACAATGGACTTAATGGCACTCACGGGGGAGTTCTCATGAGGATAAAATGAATGACAGTGGGTGAAGCCTGGAATACCTGATACAAAGAAAAGGGAGCCTTAGCAGAAACTGCTGGGACTCACTGGACTGTCCTGTATGCCAGGCCTGACAGCTCTGCAAGAATTGACTCTCAGTTCTCTCATAGCCAGGTGTCACTGCCATCCCTGCTTTGCAGATTGTGAAACTGAGGCTGAGAGAAGTTAGAAGATGCTATGGCTGCTGTGAAATCTGACAAGAGATGATCAAAGGTCGGTGGAGAACATGAGAAAACGCAGACTAGGACTGAAGCACAGCCAAAAGCACAGCCACAAAGCCCTCTGCCAAAGGGAGGGGCGTCCTGAGACATGCAGTGGGCGCTCAACACCGAGGGCGCAGCATTGGGTGCTGGTGATACACACACTCACACACTTTACACACCTTCTGCATGCTCAGGCTACACGGCACCACCTGCTGCTCCGGCTCCTAACCGGCCAGTGTACCGGCGCTGTAGCAAATGGCAGGAGTTACATTATCTACATGTTCCCACATGAGGAAAGGGCTGGTGAAAGTGGCACCAAAGTCAACAGTCCCTGCCGTGGGCCGCCCGGGGTGGAGTCTGCTGGACCAGCTGCTGGGTGTCAGTGAGCTGGACAGACACGAAGTCCAGGCCTGACTGGGTCCCGCTGTGGACTTTAGGACCGCCCCTCGCAGGCTATACTGAATCCATACACGGTCTCTTTCTTTAGTGGTAAACCAAAGTTAGATTCCTGTAGCTTTTTATCTTGACTAACATTCACATTCACATTTTCTTTTTTAACTTTTGACTCCTTTGTAATAGGATGTACCTAAAACACATCGTTGTTGGTTTGGGGAATTTTCAGCATGGTTGTGGTCTCGTGGTGCCACCCTCAGATATGTGGTCCATCAGTGGGTGAAACTTCGTGATGTGGCATCTGATCACTTTGATTTGTGGACAAGATTCCCAGTACAGGGCAGCCAAAGTCCTCTGGAATATGCTCCATGATATGCTGAGACTTCTCCTGAGAGGCAAGAAGGCTCTAGACAACCTCGGGATGTGGACGGAACTGTAGGAGGAGGGAGTGGGGCGGGGTCTTTCTAGTGGCCAGCGATTGGAGCTTCACCTGTCTTCCAGTCCTGAAACTGGATATGCCAGAACTGAAGACAGTGAGGTACAGGGTCAGTAAGCAGGGAGGGGACAGCGGCTGTGGCCCTCTCCACACATCGTGTAACATCGCTTCTACTTGACTGCTCCTCTGTGATGTGCTGGTGAACACGCAAAGTGTTTCTTTGTGCTGCAGCCATTCTGGCTCCTGGTGGCCATCTGACACCCACTGGTGTCTGAAGCGCTCAGCCTTGTGGGCCAGGCCTTGACTCTGGGTACAGGCAGCAGTGTTGGAGCTGAACTGAGTCACTGGTCATCTGGGTGGTGTTGAAGAACAGAAGGAATGAGGGTTATTTCTGAGTCCGACCCACACACCACGCCTGGAGCTATCCTCGTTTCCTCTTCGTCACCAAATCTCCATCCGATCCACCTGGAAGCAGCCACCACACAGCCCTCTGATTCCAGGTTACCCTGATCTGTGGAGGAGATCCAGGAGGTGGCTGAGGGAGCATAGCAAGACTCCTCTGAAGGAGCCTCCCACCCCTTGGTGAGGGGGTTGGAAAGGCAACACTCAAGACGCAGCAAAGTTCAGTTCCCTCAGATCTCCATGGTCGCAGCCTGGGGAGCAGTGGCCCCACTCTTTGTGGGAAGGAGAAGGCACTGTAGTGTTCACATGGGTGGCACAGGCTTGCATAGTGTCCATGCAGAAGCATCTGGCCAGGAGAGTGCTCTCAGGAGGTGGAGGACACCCAGGGGCCAGGCAGCTGTAGGGGAAAACCATGTCAGGGGACAGAGGCTGAGCTGGACAGTGTTGCCGCCATCTTTCCAGGAACCCTAGTAGCGAGGTTATTTGCTAATAGTGCTACATGAGCCTGGGCAGCCAAAGACCATAGTGTGGTCTCCTTTCCTCATCTTAGGAAAACCAGCAACGTCTTGTCAAAGCCTTCACAACCTCACATAACCCTGATCACCTTCTCAGAGGGCCTGTCTCCGAATATGAAGTCTAATGTGCATTTTGGGGACACTTTCAGAACCAGGAGGGGTGCATGGGCCGAGGTCTCCCTCAGGGTCTCCAGAGGAGCCCACGAGGTGACGCACTGACTTTGGCCGTCTGATCTGGAGAAGGTGAGAAAATTCTACTTTGTCACGCAGCTGTGGGACATGAGCACCAGCCCCTCAGACATCTCGCGAAGGCCTCCCGCACTGTGAGGGGGTTTGGCAGAGACCACCAGGGCCAGGCGGGGCCACACACCTCACAGGCACTGCTCTGAGTTTATTCTTCATTATCTGCTCTAAGAGTAACTACCAGGAGAGGAGGCTGTAGGCTGTGTCCACAGGACTGCAGGTTGGCAGAGACTTACGGCCACTGGGCCGGATCTGTCCAGGTCGACACGGTATCTTTCAAACTGTGCAGACCTGAGGGCGAGGGCGAGGGGAGGAAGCATCTGTGCCAGGAGGAAATGGTGCCCGTCACGTGGCTTTGAACCCAGTGAGAGGTCAGAGTGTTTCTTCATTCCCTGCTTCCCTGAAACAGGACCTTAAATACTTTCCCACAATCCTCTGCCTCATCATCTGTTCTCGCCTTGTGACCCTCTTGTCTACTTTCCTTTAATACATCTTTTAGCTATTTCTCTCTTACCCCTCCAGCCTGGGTGTCACCCACTTTTGACTTGAAAGGAAAGTTGCTGATGTACAACTGTTAACATAATGAGAATGGATGGATCGAACATTTTAAACAAGTAAATTTATCCTATGAGGATTATATCATAACAAAGCTGTTAAAAATGGACTAGATCTCAAAGAAAGGATAAACATAGAAAATCACAGTTGACTGTGAACCCAGGAAGTACCAGTTGCCTCCTCAACCTCTTCTCTGCTCCTCCTAGAGTGAGGGCAGCAAAGTGAGCTGGCAAGTGGCAGACATCCCAGCATGTGTGCTTGAATCAGCAGGACGGCCTCAGGGAAGGGATGGAAGTTAGGGGGTCCCAAAACAGGACTGGTGATGCACAGTCGTACCCACCCACTCACCAAGCTGCAGATCCAAACCCCACGGCAGGACTCAGGGCCACATGGCTTCCAGGGGTGAGCTCACCTGGTTTAGCAGGTGGGTAGTAGGATGGGAAAATGCCTGGGCCAAGCTAAACAGTGGTGATCAAGGTAATGGGTTTGGCTATAATTAACAAGAAAACAAAAACCAAAATGCAAATCATGTCAAATCATACCCAATAATTTTGATTAAGAAACAACAACAATAAAAAAAATCAAGAATCTTATTTTAAAGGATAAGACTGAAATAGCAAAACTGGTCTGTCAAATCGTTTCATGGTTATCACCGTGAAGTCTAATATTTGTATGGGTTGAAATCATGAGACTTGGGTAGTGCCTGCCTCCCCCCCAAGCTGTCACCATAAACAAAGTGCAATGTGGGGGTTAGAGCAGGATGTAGTTGAAATGATCTGCTAGGAGCTGAACTGTCCTCCTCAAGGTACACATTGAGGGCCTGGCCCCTGATGTGACAGCACCTGAGGATGGCACACCTGAGGAAATAAGGTTAGATGGACCCCAGCTGGGCACAGGAACACACGTGTGATCCAGGACTATAGGAGGCTGAGGCAGGAAGATCATGAGTTTCCACCCAGCACAGACAACTTAGTGAGTTGGTGAGACTCTGTCTGAAAGCAAAAAATAAAAAGCATTCAAGCCGTGCCCAGTGAATGGTGCTGGACTCTGTCCTCAGTACAGTAGAACAAATTGGGAGAGACAAGCAGTCACAAAAGCCTGGCACCCTGAGCCAACAGGTCTAATGTCTTCATAAGAAGAAACCGCGGAGCTCTTTCTCTTCCCTTTCACGTTTCGAGGCTCCTGGGTGTGACAGTGGCTTGTGTCTGGCTTTTGTGCGTCACTCCTGGACCCCGAAGAGAGTTAATCTGTGACACTTAAAACAGAAGCAAAATCCAGGCTGTTCTCCTCACTTCGACCCTGATGGGCCTCATCAAAATAAGGCAGGCCTGTGCTGGGGCACGCGTCTGTCACCACGCGCTCTCTCACAGGGAGCTGACCTCATCGTCTCTGGGTGCCCTGTGATGGAGCCTGAGGCCACACCAAACCAGAGTTCCTGTGTGACAGTCGGAGCTCCTTCACCCTGGCCCCTCAATTATAAAGTCAGTCCTTGAAATTCTGGTGAAAGGCGCCAGGGTTCAGAGGGTTGTGGAGCCCAGAGTCATCCCTCTATCATCCGATCAAACAAGGATAAACGGGAGTCACCACTGAAAGCTCTGTACTCGCACTTGTGTGTGGAGTTAGCCGACTCCATCTGGTACGCGTTTTCCTGCCAGTGCACTGAGTCCCTGGGAATCCCCACCTGCCTCACTGAAAAGGAGGCTGCAGTCAAAACAGGAGAATTAAGTCTCCTCATTAGGGATGTGCCATTAACAAGCCACCCCACCAGTTTCAGCACACTAAAAATTAAGAATCGGAAACCAGAAATGTTACAGCTTTCCCTGTGACATTTGAGCCAAACCAAAGCGTTCAAAAGCTTCAGAGTGGCATTGTACCAACCAGGGATTTGAAAACCAAGCCACGTTCTTCTTGCTACTTCAGTCAGCACCAAGGGTAGAGATACTGCAATCAGACTCCGATCAACAACCTTACCCGGAAGTGTTCGGCTGTGGCATTTCGCTTGATCCGCTGAGCCAGGCAGGGCCATTGGCTAAGAATGTCCAAGTGTGTCCCCTGAAACATGACTCAGATGCATTCAGAGCGATGAGCCGCTGAGCTCCTAAAATAGGCTGTTTTTATGTTGATGATTTTCCTCATGACAGTTGGGCTGAAAGAGCGCCTGTGTTCACAGTTCCAACGCTGCAGCGCTTCTGACCCACATGCTGTCACGGCGCTTCCAGTAGGCTCCGAAACAGGGCCACGGGGAGCTGCTGCCCCGTCCCTCCACCCGCAATGCCTGCTGGGGGCGGTGCGGACAGTGTAAGAGCTTTTTGGTGGGAAACTATGGCTTCTTCTCAACTGAGGTCTTCCCGGTGGCCTCAGCCAGAGCACTGTGCTTATTTTAGCACTAAAGAAATAGAGCATTCATTGCCACAGCAGCAGACGCGGGATTCAGGATGTGAATCAAAGTGACGAGAGTATATTATAATAACGTTGCCTGCTCCCACACATGTGTGAATTGGCATATGTGCAGCCTGACTCAAGTGGCCGGGAGGGCTGCTTCACACTACTTGCTAGGACCTGGTCTCCTGATAACTGGAGATGCCAGGTGGGGAATGGCAGCCTCACCCACTCCCACGGAACTCAGAGGTGGCATCTGGATGTGACTTAGGCACCTCTTTCAATTCCCACTGAGAGACTAAACACATAGAAAAAGGCAAGAACACACTCAAGGCCTCCAAACTAGACTGCAGAGAAACGGAAACTTGGCGAAATGTCCGCTACCGAAAAGCTTCCGGGACTAAGGTTAATCGAGCAGTGGTTTAATCATGCTTAATTTACTGTGCCCGACAAAGATGGCAGCACATTTCTCGCCTCTGAGGGCCTCCCTCAGGCTCAGCGATTCGGGCTCTGAATACACGAGGGAGGATCACTGTGCTCAGCTACTCGAGACGGAGCACAAGTGGCCGAAGTCCCAGCTCCCACGTCTGCCTCTTACATCACTGTGCTGCTGTAAACATTGTGTGACTTCAGGGGAACAACAGAAGAGAGGGTGTGTGTGCGTGCGCGTGTGTGCGTGGTCTAGAAATGAGGAAGGAAATGTAATAAAAAAGCACACAGAAAAACAAGGAATCGAACCTCTAGTACAAGGTGAGTTCCTGGGCAAAAGATTCACAAAAGACTAAAAACACCAAAACGTATTACAGAATCCCTGATGGCAGTAAAAGGCATAAAACTTCATGTACCAAATAATCCAGTAGGAAACTATGCAAAGTCTAATAAGAGTATAAAGAGAAGCAGAGAGAAATATGACTGCTATTGTTATAAGACTTAAACACACACTATCAGCTTCTGACTGATGCAGAAGGTGACATTTCCAATTTATAAGGAGGCAGTGGTCTCCAGCTTTTACCATTCTGCCAGAAATCTTCCCAGAATTCTCTCAAAGGTGACATTTCCAGGGGAAACCTTGACCCTTCACAGGGCCGGCAGAGACAGACATCAGCCTCCACCCTGCCTTTCAGGGTTTACACCTTTCTCGAGAGCCCGTGAAGAGATGTGTAATGGATAGTCTTAGGGAGTCTTTCAAGACAATTAGCAACAAATGTTTGAAGGGTAGAAACTAGTACAGAGGAGAAATGGGAATATCTAACAAAATTTGAAAGAAAAACAAGTGAGCATAGGACAATCAGCCTTATTTATGACTGCAGCACTAGGAAATAATAAGCATTTTAGACCCAGACCTGCTGCTCTTTGAATAATGCTGGCATGAATGTACTTGTAAATGTGTACAGAGTTGTCTTAGCAGTAGTAGCAGCTGCACTCTAGGTATCAAAAATGATAAGCACAGAAGATTTCACTTGCACTGGGAAATTGAAATGTACTCTTCCATTCCCAATAGCTTCTCCAGCCAAATGTTATTCCATCTGCAATTTCATCATTAGAAGCTCATTTTACTAACTGACATGACTTGTTTTTTAGGATTTTCTCTAGTATCAATATGGCTACAAAGATCAGTGCCTGTGGTCACCAACATCTCAGCAGGATTGAAGGATTGAGTTATAAAGTCAACCTTTCTCAGCCCTGGCTCAGGCATGGGGAGAGGCCTGGCTCAAACCGAGCCATCTCTCTGACAGTGTCTCTGGTGGGTAACTGTAGCATTTATCTATACATGAGGGTCTGTTTGGGACAATGAAGCGGTTATGACCAAGGAATGGTAACACATATTAGGTCCAGAATGCTTGTTTGTTTTCCTACGACTTGCTCATATTCTCACACAGTGCTGTGCAGATAGATTCAAATTCAGTAATGCTTTAATTATTTACAGTGTAGGAACTTCATGTCACCATGTGCACATTTAAACTAGTTCTGGACTATGTCAAATTCGTAGCCTTGAGATCCGAAGAGAAGCATGGAGTCTGGAAGGAAATATTCTCCCCTTACTCCTAGGAATCAGCTTATTCAGAAACAATAATACCTTCCATTTGCTGTCATTTACATTGTGTGAGTTCAAGGTTGGTGCCCATATATTATCACAGACTGCTGTACAGTAGCTGAACTTCAAGCACTCTTATATTAGGACATTAATTTTGTTAGGTTTAGCTGGTGTAGTTTCTTCTCCCCCAGAGTGCAGTAGTGGGAAGAAGCTGCCTTGTCCGTCGACCCTCCCTGTCTCTCTGGCACGTCCTGAGTGATTGTGGTGTGATTCTCTCAGAGAGAGGGCTTTGCTTTTGTTCCCCCTCCGCAGGCGCCCTGTTTTCACCCCCTGTTAATCCTCTCCCTGGCTCCACAGGGGAGAGAACTCCATACTGTTTAAAATACTCAGATACAGTGCTGGCTGGAGAATCATTTGCCTCTGTGCTATGTTCTCATGGTGCTACATAGGTTGGCTAAATCAATACTAGACCGACGTCATGTGAGTTTTATTTCTTGTTCCGTCTCTTATTTATGTAGAGATGAACTACAGGCTCTTCTGTGCCTTAGCCTACACAGCCATAAAAAACAACAGCATGGCTGCGGTGCGATGAATCCAGACGGCCAGTCTCTGGCTCCACAGGTGCTTCTCTGAGCCATGGGTTGCCATCACTGTCTGTAGACGCTTGTTTCTTAAGCACCTCTTCTGGAAAGTGTGTAATTTTCAGCAGCCTGGCCCAGAACCTTGGGGCAATGATTCTGGTCTGCTACTCTGGGGACATATGAGGAAATTTCCATCAGCCCCGGCACAGAAAGTGAAACACTAGAACAATTGCAAAGGGTTTTTACAGAGTCAAGACCAACTCCATGCTATTTTAGTTTTGGGTTGTGGAGATTAAACTCAGTCTCATGCATGACAGGAACATGCTGTCCCACTGAGCTGGTTCACAGTCCCTAGTCAATTAAACACTGATGACTGTATTTAAAGTATTACTTCTGTGTGGTAATGAACTATTACATGAAAGCATTAAGGTAGGTCAGTTCCTTCTCTCCTTGTTTGCTTTATTTGCTCTCCCCTCAATATCTCTAGTCTGTGAACTTTTTCTTTGAAGGACAAGACCTCCTTATGTGATCCAGATTAGGCTTGAACTCACTGTGTAGACCAGTCTGGCCTCAAACTCAGGATCTTCCTGACTCAGCTTTCCAAGTGCTGCGAATTTAAGTGTGAGCCAGTAGGGTTGGGTTCTTCTATAAACACTGTATTAGCCATAAAAGGCTAGTCCACTGGAGAAGAGTCAGACAAATGTGGAATGACTGTGGGAAGGAGCTCTGAAGACCGAGTAGACAGCCAAGCTGGACCTTGCTGTGAGCAGTGGACCCAGTACTGCAGCAGCAGCCCTGGGCCTCGGGACTGTCCTATTTCTCACGCAGCATCATCCTTTGTCATGTAGTGGTTCACTGGGCATTCAGCAGCTGTCTGCTGCATACTGACTATGTCCCTGACCTATACAAGACCCTAAGATGTCACAGTGAACATCTCGGACTCAGTTTCTGCAAACGTGGGGCAAAGCCCACTCTGACTCTAGAACTTTGAGAATTCAGGGAGAGAACCTATCCCTGTCCCTGAGCTGACACAGGCATCACTGAAGGGACTTTTCCCACGCTAAGGAAGAGTCAAAGACTTGAGGACTAAGGGGAGCAGGATACCTCCCAGGCCAGACCACAGCAATGGGTCTTCAGTAGCTTCCTCGGGGAAAGGCTGGTTCTGGGGACTCCACTAAGGTGACTTTTACCCATGTGTCCTCCTGGGGTTCTTACTCACTGCTGTACGTCCATGGCTCCTTCTGTAGGCTGGTAGTACGTACATAAGTGAGGGTGGGTAGGGGATTAATCAGTGTGGAAGGCCAAGATTCTTAGGTGTGGAAAGAGGTGTTCCTGGCTAGGAAGAACTAGAGCCATTAAATGTCTGCAAGAAACACATCATTCCCCCAGGTCCAAGGAGGTCAATGTAATTTGTCTGCCAGTCCCGTGTGGTCGGTTTTGTGGCTGTGTGGCTAAAGTAGACACCATGGACCTCAGGTGTACC